>CABFOV010004347.1:26159-53523 GCA_902141375.1 Timema poppense | reverse complement strand
TTCCTATCTTGAGCTAGCTCTATCCAGTACACCTCATTATACCCTATTCCTATCTTGAGATAGTTCTATCCAGTACACCTCAATATACCCTATTCCTATCTTGAGATAGTTCTCTCCAGTACACCTCATTATACCCTATTCCTATCTTGAGATAGTTATATCCAGTACACCTCATTACACCCTATTCCTATCTTGAGATAGTTCTATCCAGTACACCTCATTACACCATATTCCTATCATGAGCTAGCTCTATCCAGTACACCTCATTATACCCTATTCCTATCTCGAGCTAGCTCTATCCAGTACACCTCATTATACCCTATTCCTATCTTGAGCTATCTCTATCCAGTACACCTCATTATACCCTATTCCTATCTTGAGATAGTTCTCTCCAGTACACCTCATTATATCCTATTCCTATCTTGAGATAGTTATATCCAGTACACCTCATTACACCCTATTCCTATCTTGAGATAGTTATATCCAGTACACCTCATTACACCCTATCCCTATCTTGAGATACTTATATCCAGTCCACCTCATTATACCCTATCTCTATCTTGTCAATACTGCATTTAAAATTATATATATTTACATATCATTACCGTCTCAAGTAAAAATAAACCGCACATACTTTCTCGCTCCCTTACATGAAAATTGAGACATTTGCTTAAAACTGGTAAGATGTGTAGATCAAAATAATATAAATCGTAGCAGAAACATAATTGAAAAAGGAATATCAAATTTCACCAAAGAGCCTAAGTGAATCTATATAGGCTACACTGTTACAGAAAAATATTGAGGGAAAAGTAACATCTCTGTTCAGCAAATAAAATAACAATCAACTCGCCATTTTTCAGCTATCAATTTAAAAAATATATAGTCGCCAATAGCTCGTAAACTATTAGCTTTATAAAAATAAATTTGAGATAAAAGTGTTATTTTTAATACAACTTTCCAATGATAAGTTATTATTTCTGTTTACTAAAGTGTAACAATTGTCCCTACTAACTCTTCCTTTCTAGATTGCCCAAAATAATGACAAATTTCTAAATGTGATAATTCCAAATGGTGTATTCACATTATGTTTATAGAAAGTTCAATCGGGCCGCTAAATATGTTGGTTCACTTCAAGGAGCCACCTCGGTAATCGAGAATTTTCCACGCACACGTTCAGCTCTAACGCAGTATATATTCTACGATGCGTTATTTCAAAATATGGTTCGACCCAAAATAAATTAGAAATATTTCAACATGACTCTTTTTCCTTAAAACACTATAATTTTGAGTTTTATTAATAGAAAAAAAAAAGTTTGTGAAAATTTGACATAATTTTTAACGACTTGTTAAGCAAATTTTCTGAACTGTGAGAGTAGGATTGATGAAAAAGGGATTCTAGANCAACATGACTCTTTTTCCTTAAAACACTATAATTTTGAGTTTTATTAATAGAAAAAAAAAAGTTTGTGAAAATTTGACATAATTTTTAACGACTTGTTAAGCAAATTTTCTGAACTGTGAGAGTAGGATTGATGAAAAAGGGATTCTAGATTTAGCCTTCCTCTAACAAGACAATAAACCTTTGATAGTCTTGCAAAAAAAAAAACAAAAAAACTCTCTACCTTGAGGTAAGAAAGAAGTTTCAAAGTTTTCTTTTTATAACGCTACCAGGCATTGATCTAAAAACACATAATCTTACACCTGAAGTCACACGGTCTAAGGTGTTAGGACTAGTTTATGCCTGTGACGGGAAGGGTTGAGTCGTGAAACTTAGGCCGTGTTCACTAGGGTTGGTTTTATACCTCCAGGCACTTCTTCTATACCAAGGGTTCTTAACCTTTTTACGATAACAGATCCCTAATGAATTGCCCAATATATCTCATTCCTCCTTCACCAGAATGTTGAAATCATCTTCATCATCATCATCATCAACATCGTCATTCCTATAAGGTATCATTATAACTTCAAAATATGTCAATAACCTGGTTGAGGTGACCTAGTGGTCTAGGGCTAAGGTTAGACTTATGTGCTGGGGTCCAGGGTTCAATCCTCGATCCTGGCACAGATTTTTCTAATTGCCAAACCCTTCCTTCCCCACTGACAAGACGTGTATTATGTGAATGTATGGAATTCCAGGCCTCCACGGTGGTTCGGATTCCACGTTAAACTGTAGGTCCTCCATTTCATCTCACAATCACCCTACCATTACACATTAGCGTAAGTGCGTATAACCCGAACGGGTAGTAAGACGTGGTGCTAATAATAATAATAATAATAATAATAATAATATAAGGGAGTCAAACTTGATATTTTATGCTTTTTGCTATCATTGTTAAGGTAAAGTAATAAATGTATGGGGATGCAATTTTGTATAACTGGACATTCATACGAGATGTACACAATTAAATATAAATATTATACATATTTAACTGTGTACACTTCATATTAATGTCTAAAAAGAAGCCCTTGCATTAATTTATTTACCTTATCAATGACACACAAAAAGTATAAAATAACAAGTTTAACCCCTTATAACTCGTGAGCTATAATGAATTGAAATCATCGACTCACTATTTATAGATCATTATTATACACGTGTTAAAATTGTGTAGTAGTTTTTTTTAAATCTTAGAGTGACCTTAAATACGTATAACCTAGACAATTAGGGAAACTTAAAGAAAAATATATATTTTGACAGTAGGGCGAATACAAATAGTAAAAAAGTGTTGGCGTCACCCGGTATAGAACTAGGTTCTCATAGACTAGTGGTTGACCACTCTAACCACTCAGCCATGGGAACAGGCAATTTTTTACTTGAAGTATTTAACCTGTGAACTTTCTGAACTGAAATATTATATCAGCACACGTCGTTAATTTATTACTCTAAAGGGGGGAGCACCTACATTTCACCAATGACAATACTTTAGGCCATGTCGGGAATCAAACCCCAAAGCCCTTAGCTCGATAGGTGGACACGCTACAAACTGAGCTAGGGTGTGGAACGACAGACCAATATATAATACAGTGAACGTGTAAATATTTCACCAAATGCGCGTTGCAAAATTGTCGTCTAAATATTGTTTCAAATTATTAATATATTTGATCAATAGAACGTATTCCTGGCTCTTAGGTAGTAATAAACATGAATATTAGATGTACCGGAAAAGCAGAGCTATCAGATTGATATTTATTCTACCCTAGTATTTGAAGTGATAAAGTGACCCTATCCATGGTAAACTGCAGCTATTACTGTCCGAGACATGATCATTGACATCAGCTGACTCTGTTTAGTGTCATTGCAATCAGTCACATAGCGTTTATAATACTATAATAAACTTTCTGATGAACCTAATTTTCATAGGAAGAGTTAAGAAAAACAAACTTTGTTTGCGCTCCACAATAATAACATTTAACTATTATTAGTCAGAGTGTCCAGCGACCTGGAAAAGTCTGGGAATTTTAAAATATGGTTTGGTTGGACATCTGTTAGTGTTATTTTCTATATATTGATAATATCTATCAAAAGTGTCAGCCCCAGATAGCACGGCTTGACGTATGAATACGCTAAAGTAAATCTAGTAACTTTTCTTGACCCGCTTCTGTGACCGAATGGACTAAGTCATCACTCTCGCAATATACTGGACTGCCGATGACGGGGAGATTGGGGTTAGCACTTCGGTTGGGTGTATTGAGGGTGGTTTTTCCTAAATAGTTTTCAACTTTCCTTCCACGCAAATAGGGGTACCTGCACTTCTTCTAAATACAACCTTCCTCATCCCTAACACATTAGTGTAATTAGTACATAAGCGTGTAACCCAAATGGGTGCGGTTCTATTAAAAAAAACTTGTCAAACTATTAGAAAGGGCCCTTCCTATTACATTCGGACTGTACGTACAATATCAGAGTGGCTTCAGGGTTTCACGTCTCAATTGAGACCCTATTTTATATATCATTCTTCATTTGACATTGAATCTGCAAAACTTGAACAGTTACGCCAAAACCAACTTTTTGTGTCGAATGGCCCACAACATTAATTACAGATGGCTCGTATAAATTACGAACATGACAAGGGTTGGCTCATTGCCAGATTGCTCCAGTGAGGTGTTTGTTTCAGATCCAGTTGGGTACACTTGACCCGCAACATAATATTACCTTGTTTATAAGTTTAAATCATACAAATTAATAAATTAATAAGGGCACACGTTCCCTCGATTTAATTCTTCGATCTTTGAATTTGATTTCAAATTCAGTTAAATTTACCGTACCTGCATCGGTGGTAGCATTCTTTTAGGCGTCACTCTCGCAGTAGTCTAGATTGCCGATGAGGGGGAGATCGAGGTTCGAATCTCAGTTGGATATAATGAAGGTTTTCCAAAACTTTTACACTCTCCCTCCATGCAAATGCGGGTACACTTCCTCTAAATATAATCTTACTCATCACTAAAACCGTTAGCGTAGTTAGTACATAAGCATATAACCCAAATGGGTAGTAGGACGCGGTGTAAGGAAAAAAAAAGTGACTATTATACGCAGAGTATAATTTGCATATCACTCGGTGGTATCACACACTGAGGGTGGATTTCCTCATATTTACTCCAAGCGAATGCTCTTACAGTTCCTTAAAATTCGCCTCCTTCGTCTTTGAATTAGCGTAGATAATCTGAACGACCAGTAATACACGTAGGCCTAATACTAAAATACAGTGAAGTGACATAAATATTTGTCTTAATTTACGATCCATATGGTTTACTTTCAGTTTGTATCTCTTGGTTGGACGTTAGTCTGAAAATGGAGATACATCGAAGGAAAAAACACTGTAAAGTCAACCAAGTTTAGTAATTAAATAAACTAGAATTTAATAAACATTTGTCAAACTGTTAAAAAAATATATCTCGTTTTCGACATAACTTTGCAGTTGTGTAATATGTATTACTTAAAGGAAAGTAAATTAGATAAAAACTACATCATGAAAACCACGACTCTATGTTAATTTATTACTATTGTTTTAAATACCAGCGTTTGTTTAAATAATTTTGCCCCTTCCCGATGGCTGAGTAAACTTTCTTTCCAAGTTATCCTGATTCACCCCAAGCTGCAGGTACTTAAAATAATATATTTATTTGTAAATTAGTTCTCGTAATTAGAAAGTACGCTTTCTGCTGCTAGTATCGTGTGTGAAATGGTTTTATTAACATCTTTTTAATGTGTTATTTTACCAGGACTTGTTCCACTTATCGTATAAAAGTTATTCCACAAATCCTTTGTTTGGGCAAAATAATAATAATATAACAAAATGGTTTTACTAGGTCCCTATGATAATAAATGGTGCTACTGTAATTTGGTGTATCATTCCTCCCCTTTTCCTCGTCACTTCTCGAGAAACCGTGATGTGCATAGCAGCGCAGTGTCTGTGGAAGTATAACGGCCAGGGGATCTGTATTATTGTTTCTGTCGTGGCTCTATCGTTGAACCCGTTTCCTTTTTTTTTTCTTTTCTGATGCCGGAACCGTCAGATTGCAGCTGGTTCTTGTTGCTCGCGATATTAAGAAATACCAGCTGCTACGCCAGATTTTTTTTAATTTAGCTAACTCACTTGTTTTTGAACATTTATAAAAAAAAGGGGGGGGGGAGGGTTGTAATAATTGCAAGTTACTAATACGATTGTAAAATATTTCAAATTTCCTTATAACTAAGTATTAATATATTAATATTTTTTATGTTTGTATTTAATTCACTTTACATAATTCCACCTTTTAAAAATCTCCCAGATAAAATAAAAAATATTGTAGGCTAGCTAATGTTGACAAAAGTACACTATAATAGTTAACTTACAAATATCGGGATACAAACTTCAGATGTCTCACGTGAGAGCTTCAGATCAAACTGCATGGCGTGTATGTACACTCTGTCGATATTGTAAGGTAGCAACTTATCGGCTCAGCCCGCGAGGTATGCTAAGCCTTCACACATAAATGCAAAATAGTTTGCCTAGCTTCGCCCAAGTCCTAAGTTAGAGAAGGCCTTAAGTCCTTAAATTATTTCTTGATTGTTGGGAAGGAATGATGTGGGAGGGGTTATGTTTCTTAGCGATACCCAATTGGTTGATTTACTAAATTAATTTTACTTTATTGTTCTGATCATGATAAAATCAATAATTATTATTTGGATACTTAATTAATTATGTTTGTTATCATTAACATACGGGCTGCCATTTTTTTAGCTATTAAAATTTGGCATTGCCACCCACATTGATTGTTTTTACATGGTAACATAAAGTAAGTCTCCCCTTTTTCCAGAATCTTTATTACTGTGTATAGCTAATTATAAATTTATTAATGATTAATTATTTTTTTATATTCCACACATGTAGCCTAAATAACAGATTAACTCTAGATTTTTACTTTATTTGTAATAACCTGAGTTTAAAAAAACTTTTATAATTTAAGGGCCCCAATCCTGATTTAAAATATTTTATATAAACTTATTTCCATGTTAGGTAAAAAAAAATATTTGATAAAATCTTATCCATAGGACATATTTTAGTTATAAAAGTGAATTTATTTGTTTCTTCAAAGTAATTATGACTGAGTATAACTTTGTGGGACCATAATTCCATTCGATACTTTATTTAATTAATCGCATGATAAAACAATTAGTGCATATTTAGGTTTTAAAAATTGTTGCGAAAATAAATTAATATTTTACTAAATTCAAATTATTAACCAACGATTTTATATTCCGGCATATAATTAAAACATCGTACTCTAGATGGAATCGATCGTTTGAAATTCTGAGCTTCAGACAAGCACGCTTACAAGTGAACTAAAGAACATATGAAATATTCTAAACGTTTAACTCATACTTATATAACACAATAAGTTTTTGAGAATAAACTTAGATGCAATCAAATGGAAGATGGTTTCCTAATAAACCAAATAAATCGAATTACATGATGCACTCAATACAATAATAGTGTTTACTTTCAGTTACGTATCTTGTAGAGTGGCGGATCGTGGCATCTCTTCAATTTAATCCTTTGGTACGTCAAGGTTTTACAGTGTTGTCATATTGAAAACTCATTCCCAAGCGAAACAACGCCACACCGACTCGCACGAAATTAGAAACCTTTCAAAATTAGCTGTTTTTGTACAGCCTGCGATTTGCGAGATCAAGAGTAGCGAAGGTTTTTTTTTTGCAAGTTTCAAAATTAGGGGTTCAGGGGTAGCCAACACTATTTTCTGTTATACCACGATCTACAATCTACGCTGTTCGCATTGTGCGTGTGACTATAGCCCAAAACCTCAAACCTTACCTGACTGCTACCCTCTTTCCCCATCGTGGACAGTAAAAAAATAGGCCTATTTGGAGATTGGAATAGGGGATGAACTAAGTTATTCAAATTTTAGCAACAAGCGAAGTTGACCGAAATAACCGATCTATTTGTTTTTTGGTGTAATAGACTTTATTTTATTTAACCTACGGTGACCTTATGGGTAGAACTTAAAATTACTTTGCGTGCCATTAGTGTCGTGTGTTGGTCATCTCTGCCCTACTTGACAGACAATACCGGTCTTGCAAGGGGTTTGGCTGGGGAGGAGAACTGCCTGAATAGTAACTAGGTCTGACGTCAACTATTTTTACAGCTCAAACGTTTCAAACCCTAGAGCCCTGGACTGCAAGGTGAATCCCGGTCTAATGCATTAAGGGAGGTTTTTATTAAATAATTTCCCACTATAATCAAATCTAACCTAATCACGTGCGAGTAAGTTTGCCAGTAACGGTACATTACTCCTGACTGCACCATTATAGTAATGTGTAATGCCCGGACGTTAAATATGACGCAAAGCAAAGAAACATTTATTTTTTGGTAAATTAGTATACAAACTATACAAAACTTGCTAACCAAAAAAGTTATTTATGGTTATTACTTCACTTTTGAGAGAGCCTTAGCCAATAGGTAATTTATGACAAATAGTCTATTTATTTTATTTACTTAAGGTATTTAACATCCACTTTATGCACCGAGTGATTATATCAGCAACGAGAATTTCTATGAGCGATAACGAGAGGGACTTCCAATTCTGCCGGGAAAGATATTTTCACACACCTTCCAGGGTTCCCAAAATGCCACAATTGACTTGGGGACCGACAACTTTACTTTCCCTCACAACGAAGTTGTGCTACGTGTTTTTAACGCTCAAGAAAAATTCATTGACCTCGGCTGGGTTTGAACTAATAGTTAGGATCCAAGAAACCAATCTATATAAAGAAAATGTTTCAAAATATGTTTGCCAATTTTTTAGACACAATCATAATTAATATACTTTATTTGTCATATTATTACTATTGTGACTGGTTGTAGGCCTACACATGTTAAAAAATGTATCGAATATGTATCTGATTGAATAAAAATGTGGACGAAAATTAATGGTTTAAGTTACTTCTAATTCCTCATAGCAACGCGTGGTCTACTTATTTTAGCTCAGTCATTATTACAAATGAATTTAAAATACTCATAAACGACAAAAATACAACCTACAAGAGAATAACACATTGTTGGAATATAATTGTTTTTAAAATATAATAATATAACTATACGAATTATTATAAAATTAAAAAAATAAACACACGTAAGCTACACTCAAAGTCACAACTCATTTTTTGGGTTCTGTAACAAGAATGGAACCCTAATGAAAAACTCAAGTTACATATCTTTTTTCAGTCCCACACAGATCTCAACATTTGAACGGCTAGAAATATAAAGCCAAAGCTTGGGTTGTAGTTAAGTGCTAGCGTGCCCATATTAAATGGGTTGGTAACAATTTTGAAAAAAGGCGAACAACGGAGATTGTGAGTAATTAAAATTAAGTTTACGTTTTATTATTATTATTTTTACCCAATTATGTGGAGTATTTTTAAAAGCGTATATCGTGAGGGTTTAAAATATGTATACATATAAAATATTTTAATATAATAATAGTATGCATATATTATCTTTTTTTTAAACAAATAATCTCATAAACGGGATTCTAAAAATGTTAAGAAAAGCCTGAAAAAGTAATATCTAAAAACATATGTTTTTTTACTGTAAAAATGATTTTATTTATATGCAAATAATACTTTTCGAAATATTTCTATATTACTCATGAATGCGGCGTCCCGACAACTTTGAATGGAGCAGGACCGTATAAATTAGAAGAGGATGCTGAGCCTAGGCATGAAATCCAAATAACCTTCACCAAGTGCACACTTGATCTTTAATAATGCATACTTTAAAGATGCGTAAAGAATGAAAACTAGCCAAACAACGCATATTATTAAGCCATAAAGATATTGCTGAAAGTTTGTTTACTAACTATTTTGGTTCCTAGTTAAAGCTAAAGTTATATTTAATATAAATGAGTAAACCTTACGTTTTCTTATTTTCTTCAATAAGTCATAGCCGATCTCACTTAGAGAAACGCGTAGCATCCTAAGGTTTCATTTTATAAATTTAGTTGAGGTATTTGATGTGCATTTTCTGAACTGAATGATAAAATCAGCACACTACTTTGATACTATCTTAAAACTTGAAATGACCCAACATCCCCCTCCATTAGCTCATCAGTTTAGTCGGAGAAACAAATGTTTCACTAAAAATAAAAGTTTCACGGTGTCAGGAATCGAACCTAGTGTACTTAAATCAGTTAAAAAACAAGCTATCGCTTGAGCTAAAGTGTCGCACTATCATAACGTTAAATAAATCTGTAAATCGTGCTCTTGTAGGATTCTTGATTTAGAAAGCATTTATAATAATAATAATAATAATAATAATAAAGTAACCAATCATTATTTGAGGAGTATAAAATTTTAGCATATAAGTTGTAGTGAAGACTACTAAATACATAATTTATTTGGTCTTGAAATTAACTATGAAGGAGTAATAACTGTTGGCCTAACGCAAAACATAAATGTTTAGAAGATGTATGAATGTTAACTGCATTAGAAACTGTCAGTATTTTGCTAGTGCATTACTTGATAAAGTGAATAATATGATCCGCCCCTCCTTTTAGAGAAGCTCCATTTAACTACTCTACGCTATACTCGGACCTTCACGGCCAGCCAGCACACACAGAACTAACTATTTATTAATATGTTTGAGTGCCAGAAAAACATCACTGTTTCTTAGGTAACCTTCATATAGTCAATCTTAAATCAATAGGACATGGAAAGAGTGTTTTAAGCAATTTTTGAGGGTAGGATTTTTTTGTTGTGTTTTTAATCACCACGTCTTACTACCCGTTCTGATCATATACCTAAGTACTAATTAATCAGAAATTGGAAAGGTTGAAGTTAGAGGAAGTGAACCAGAATTTGCGTGGAGGGAGAGTGTAAAACCAATTAGGAAAAACCACCCCAGTTCACCCGAGCGATATTATAAACTCGATCTCCCCGTCCACATCAGTCGAGCTAAACAGTAAACTAGCGTGGTAGCTAACTATGCCACCGGGGCAGGTCTGAGAGTTGTTGATAATATTATTGTAATAAAAACATTGATTAAACTTAAAAAAAGAAAGCCCCAAATTAATTATTTAATTAATTATAGACCAGTGTGATATATGCTTGAAACACTCATAAAATAAAATATTTAGTATCTTATATTAAACATAATTACAAAGTTAAATAAATATTCTACGAACTACGGTAAATAATTTATATTGTACGGCTTCGGTATTCATGCGGACAAAAATTTTCTCATATGATCCATTTTCAGTGATGGATGAAACAGGGTTCTAGTCTTGACCGGGAATATTGATACACGTTTTCCTAAATTCTTTCCCAACTTCCTTCCAAGCAAATGTGGCTACATAATTATTAATTTGAATCTTTTTCATCACTATCCCCCAGTAATTAGTAACAAAGGTGTTTGAAATAGATAATATTATGTTACTTATAAATATTCTCCTATAGTTCACTCTGGACTATATTATCCCCTTCGCGGAAGAACGTAATTTCTCCTTCCTTCACCGAGACTCACAACATAAAACATGATTAAATCATGCTAAAACTAGCTTGGATAAATATTCTACAAAAAAAACCCATTTCAATTGGTTAAGTGGTTCCAGAGATCCTAAGCTAAGAGACATAACCCCTCCCCCATCACTCCTTCCCAACAGTCAAGATATAATTTGAGTACTTAAGGCCTTCTCTAACTTAGGCCTTGGGCGTAGCTAGGCAAACTATTCTGCAGTCATGTGTGGAGGTATATCATACCTCGATGGCTGAGTGAATAAGTTGCTACCTTTCAATCACGACTGAGTGTACATAAGAAGTGTTAGAAAAGTTTCTTCAGCTGTCGGATTGACCATAAATTACGGCTTAGACTACCAAGTGCATCGGTTACTTAATTCTCTAAGAGTTTTACGTTAGATTCCCCGGGAGGTATGGAAAGGCTTAACTAAGAAATGTTATTTTTTCTTACAAACAAGTTAATAAGATTATCCAATATTACCTTTTTTTCTTACAAACAAGTTAATAAGATTATCCAATATTACCTTTTTTTTCTTACAAACAAGTTAATAAGATTATCCAATATTACCTAACACTTGTACTAAACTAAACAATAACTTCATCAGTGCCATCTTATTTATAGTACTATTTAGAAAGGAAGGAATTTGACAGTTATAAAAGCTATCAAAACAATTTTTTATAATATTTATTCGTAAAATTATGTAATCTTCAATTGTCACTTTTCAGAGATTAATATTAATACCTGTAAAATTAAACCAACCCTAAAATAAAATGAACTGTAATTTATGTTGACCACAAAAAAAAGTGTGTATCTTCAAAAGGTTCCCTCCTACCTTAATTGTACTGTACTAATTAATATGTTCGTATACTAATCTTAGTCCAATCGTGGTGCTAAGTATTTGTCTTATATAATTTGAATAAAAACGTAGTAATACACAAACACTCCCGAAACTCCATGTCGTCAGCCCGTCAACGAGCTATACCAACAGAGTGGCCTATGTCTGTTGGTGAAGATAGTGTAAACTTCTGTGGGTATAGTGTGCCATGTATTAAACACGATGAACCCTCTTACTTTAATCTCAGTTTTCTAGACCAGAGCTGATACTTTTTCGTTCAGTTTTCTCCTCATTTGTCTTCACGAGACCAAGTTGAATCCGTTTCAGACCAACTGCTTCACAGACAATCTGGAAGTGCCGGGTATCGAACCCGGGACCTTGGATCTGTAGCCAGGCACTCTGTCCACTAAACCACAGAGGCGGTCACACACACACAAACTAAAATTTAGTTGAAAATAGAATTTTATCTGGCCAATCTAGTTTTGAAGAAATGCCAGAATCTGTTAAGACATTTCTTATATATATTTTTAAATTCTACCAGCATTTTATATTACGATTAATGGGTAAAGTGTGTAGCAGTCTGTAAAACCTAACACCACAGATATTTCAAAGGATCAAAGAAAAGTTTACTTAAATACAACCTATTTTTATATACACTTATGATAACAGTTGATCGTTAAAGTAGATAAAATAAAATCAACTAAAATATGATTTGTTTTTGTTCGACTTCTATAGACATAGCACAGCCTTTGATTTATTTAAACCCGCCAACAAGCCAAACATATAGACTGAAGGTAGTAAAATAAACTATTAAAACTCTTTATGGTTTTTATTACGATTGTTTTTAGAGCTGTCATTAAGCGACTGAAAACTTACACGCGGTGTTTTGCAAATCACTAACCACGAGGATAATAAATTCCATATCAAATGGAATTCGAATCGGTTACTCAAAGTTTTTTTTTTTTGTCATTGTCTGAAGTGCAACGCTTCACCGTTTTCTATCATTTTTGAAGTCTTTTCCCCCACAAGAAGATGCAAAGAAACTAATTTTTTTTAACTATAACAAATAAGACGTTTCTAATTTTAATTGCATTCATAATAAAAGAAGCAAAGTTTCAAAAACAAATAAAAATAAAAAGCTGTTTCTCATTATTAAGTTTAGCATGATAGTTACTAAATAATTAACTTACGGGGTAAGGATGAGAAAGGGAGTTTAGAAGAAGTTCTTTCGCATTGGCGTGTAGATGGAATGGGCAAACCACCCCCATTGTGTCTTTCTCGGATTCGAACCTCCGCCTTTCTTTCACAGGCAACCCAACTCTTGTGAGACTGACCCCTTATACCGTGTGACCACCATGATGGATATAAAAATAAGTGTGAATGTAGATAAATAATTATTTCATTAACATATTAATTTTCACATCAAACTTTACTGTTGCTGAAAGCCATTCTATCTTTACAATATTTAATTTAATTGATGTTTTTTAGTCATTGTTTCACAACTAAAACTTTGAAACTTAAATTGTGACATTTATATATACATTATTTCAAGATTTAAATTAACACATTATTGTATTATTTAATATTGTATATATTATTTTTATAAATGATTTGTATACATAATTTGAATTGACTGTTTTTTAAAAAACCTATTGTGCTTTAATATATTATATACTTTTTTTCTATTTTAATTTTCCAACTTGTCACGAATATACTTAAATCTTATCCCCTTTTTAATATATCTTCATTTATTTAGAAAAAAACTAAATATTACGGGATAACCTGGTGGTCTAGGGGTAAGGTGTCGGACTTCTGTGCTGTGGTCCGGGATTCAATCCTAGGTCCCGGCACAGATTTATCTGATTACCAAACCCTTCCTTCACCTTCGACAAGACGTGTATTAATCACAACTTGTGAATGTGTGGAATGCCAGGCCTCTACCGTGGTTCGGATCCCACGTTAAATTGTAGGTCCTCCATTTCATCTCACAATCCCCCTACCATTACACATTAGCGTAAGTGCGTATAACCCAAACGGGTAGTAAGACGCGGCGCTAATAATAATAATAATAATAATATATAGTACGGTGCATTACACATACTTTCTTTCTCTTTAATTTTAAAATAAAGACATTTACTAAGAACGCGTAAGATTTGTGAAATTAAATAATAGATATTGCTGCAGAAACACTCCGCCAAACAGAATATATAAAATAATATGCAATGTAACAATTATAAAAAAAAGTATCTCTGTCCATCAAAAAGCAAGGCAATCAATTAATTTAATTCTTCAAAGTACTCCAGAAAAAATATAAATGTTTGCTTATAGCTTGATAACTTTTGATTTTATAAAAATACATTTCAAATTAAAATATTTTTAATTTCAACAGTACTACATATTTACCGTTTATCTCTAATAGTTGCAAATACATTATCAAAATGGGAAATTTCAGAAAAAATTGGTCAGTTATTATTGATTTGGAGGATAAGCTTATTTTTTGTGGTTCCTTAAATCTAGAACAGACACACCACCCAACCCCCGGCTACTAGTTCATCACCGTGAAAGGGGACATCCACATTTCATCAATGATAATTTTATTTGCCACGCTGGGAATCGAACCCGGGACCTTCTTGGCTCAGTAGCAAGCACGGTGCTATGGCGTCGAACGATATAATTTTAACTACACATTAATTATCAGAATGTTCTTTCATTAGAATTGATGGCACTTTCAAGCCTTAATATAAAACAATTTAAGCTAGATGTTTAATAATAATAGTAAAAAAGGATGGAAATATCCTTGAAAAGGGTCGAGAACTATGGGTGAAAATCCCTAATCACGTTAAATTACTTATGATTAACTTAAATAAATTTCTAGTTAAATATATAATAATTATAAATATTTATTAAAAGCCCATGCAGTCAAAAACAAACCGACAATTGATAACCAGATATCTTTCCTTACCAAGAATAAAATTCAACAAGTGCTTGGAGGTTGACATCACTTGGGGCACTGGTTGGATGTTATTGCCCCGCCATATACACACGTGATTAACCAAGCAGTCCCCGGGATGGTGATAGTGGTCCTGGCGGGCAACTATTCCACAAATCGTCAATAGTGGGCAACTATGAGCGAATGTTGACGGGGCGGGCAACTCAATTGCTTCGTGTGAAACCCCCAATCTACCTCTATGTTAACCATCAGAGCGATAGTTTTCCTCATGTGAAACGGCTCTCAAAGTCATTTTCACGGGAAAACGAAAATTTCCATTATGTTTGTAATGTTAAACAATGCCTAAATACAAAATTAATAAAAATCACTATATGGAATTTTAGAAAATTTATTGTTTTTTGCCCTTCAGTTAACTACCCTTGATTTTAGGGTTAGATACCCAATTTCAAAAACTCCTCGGGGAAGCATTATAAAAACCGTAAGCACCAAGTTTTAGCTCGATTGGTAAAATGGTTTAGGCTCTAACCAGATATACAGGCGGCATCACGAAAACTGCTTTTTCGTTTTCAGGGGGTCATGAAACTTCGACATTAATTAAAATATTGAGTTCGATTTCTTTGACGATTACAATACTTTTCTCTTCGAGTGGTCGAGATAAAATAAAAATAAACATTTATTTCAAAGTTTATCATATTAAAGATTTTAAAATTTCAATAGCGAGTCCTAAAATTATACAAAATGTACGTACGCTAGTCGGTGAATTTATGGACGCTATTATATAATAGTTCTCCATCGCGGAAATTTAAAAATATAATTATTATAATTTAAGTTAGTTGAAAAATTACACCTGAACACTGGAATTTAGCCCGAAGCCAAAGGTACCTGTTTTGATTCCCGTGTTTTGGTGTCATTTTTCAACCAATTTAAATAAACATTTTTACAATCATTAACTTTTAATTTTATAAAATTAAAATAATGTTTAAATATATTAGTATTATTTTAAGAACTATTTTAAACATAATCATTTTACATATAATATCTAATTTGAAACTTATAGCTTTACGATAAAAATCTTTGATGATTAATTTAGCATAAATCAAACCGTTTGCAAAGCTAATTAAATTATATGGCACTGAGTGCAAAATGGTGCCACCTCGTGATTGATTGAACGAGTCTACAGCACGGTTAAAGACTCCTTAGATACAGGACCTTGGGTTCAATCCCATCTTGGTGCTGGTATAATTTCTAAAATATCTTCTTCCCATCACAGTCCATTAAACTGGTGCAAAAGCTAACAATAAAAAGTTACAATTTATATTTGATTTTCATGGTTAGTATTTAGAGATTTTACAACACAGGATAAGGAAGAGTAATTTTCAAGGAAATGCCCTCGTTAAGCTGGAAGTGGGGGTAACGCGAGAAAATGTCAGTTTTTTTTAATACGGTTTTTTAGCAAAACATTTCTTTGGACAAATTAAATCAAATATTTCTCCAGCAGAAACACAAAAACGGATAGCTCAACAGTTGTTGAATATCTTTTGAGAGTGGCCTAGAATTTAATGACAACTTTTTCTCTTCATTTAAAAAGTTTCTCATCTTAAAATTAATGCCAATATACTCACGACAAAATATATTAAAGAACTGATGAACGAGAGCGAGAAAAAGTCGGGGAGTCGAGCAAGCGATCTTACACCTGCGGCTCAAACTATTCCCGCCGGTAGACATGGTATTGTATGATGTGATACTCACGTGCAGGCTCGTCGAGCTGGCTAGGTAGGACACGTGTCAGTCAGTCAGTACCTGGTGAGGGTAATCCCTCGCTCCCTCTTTCTCAGAAACAGGGATCACGCGAGATTACACTCCCTCTCAGAGGCACGACGCGGGTCTAACTGAATGCTACGCCTCGGCCTCCCACCACGGCTACTACCTGTCTTGAACATGCTGGACCCTCGTGGTTCATTCCTCATCCTTCCACCAGGGCTACTACCCGTTTAGAACATGTTGGACCCTCGTGGCTCATTCCTCATCCTCCCACCAGGGCTACTACCCGTCTCGAACATGTTGGACCCTCGTGGTTCATTCCTCATCCTCCCATCAGGGCTACTATCCGTCTCGAACATGCTGGACCCTCGTGGTTCATTCCTCATCCTCCCACCAGGGCTACTACCCGTCAGAATTAATTAATTAAAAGGTTACAGGAATCTAAAAAGTTATCAAACGCTTCAAATAATAGAAGTAAGGATTAAATTCACCAATAATAAAAATATAAATACTTCACCTCAACACTACAGCTTAAACTGGCACAAGGCCTCAGTGGTACTTATGTTGAGCTAGGAGTGTAAGGGCCGCTATAAAACGTCATTCTTTTTGCAGTTTCATTATCAAAACATGTTTTTGGTCAAAAGAAATCAAGTATTTCTCCAGTAGAAACATAGAGCTTAAATTTCTTCAATTCAACAATTCTTTAATATTTGTCAAGGACTTCCTGAAATTTAATTACGATTTCTCTTCAGTTAAAAGAGTTCGTCATCTAATGCTGCTATCCACATGACAGCTAATCCAGAACTGTTGATATTACCATGTGAAGAAAATCAAACTATTGTGTTTATAATGGAGAAATGCTTTATTTATTTTGTCAAAAAAACTTTTCTTATAAAAAATGCAAAAACACTGCCCTTTTATAGCGTCCCCCTATACTTCCACCCTTTTTTTAATAGCACCGCGTCTTACTACCCGTTCGGTTGATGATTATGTACCAATTACGCCAGTGGTTTTAGGGAATAGGAAGGCTATATTTATAAGAAGTACACCCGAATATGCGTGGAGGAGGAGTGGAAACCAGTTTTGGATAAACCTCCCTCAGTACACCCGACCGAGTTTGGAACCTTGATCTCCCCGTCATTGGCAGTGCTGTCTACTGCGAGAGTAGCACCTTACACTATGTGGCCATCGAAGCGGGTCACTCCAACTTGTCATATTTGTAGTCCCGGACCGCTTTAAACCCGCCAGTCCACCCTTGGTTTAAACCCATTTCGTTACTTTAATTTACACCCGTTTATTAAATGTAATACTTAAAAAATATATTTGTACGTTTCTAGCGAGAAATACCCTCTTTAACACTTTTTTTTTCAAACACACGCGAACAAGTGATTACCCCTCCCCTCAACTCTTCGAAGGGTACCGAAATAGTGACCTGCCAGACAGCAGCGAATTATTATTATCATCGTGAAATCAAGACAAATATTTGAAACCAGCTTCCCGAGTTGATTCTGGCATTTAATAATAGCCAACGATATGAGAATCGCATGACGAAACGTGCGTGCGTGCGTTGTGTCGTGTCGAGAAACAGTTTGTTGTGCTTGAATACCCGATTAATAGACTCTATTGTTAGTAAACGGGTTTGGTAGACTCTAACTAACTGCTGATAGATACTGGTGGAGTCGCATTTTCACAGTTGCACGAGCTGTGTGTCTGTGTGCGTACATTCATACAAACGAGAATTCGATGTTGTGCAATGTTAAACTATTGCAGAGTGGATAAGCACCTAAAAAAGTCAAGGGATTTGTTGTAACACTGACAATTCAGGGGATTTGGTATGACCGTGAAATGTCAGGGAATTTGGTATGACGGTGAAATGTTAGGGAATTCGGTGTGACGGTGAAAAGTCAAGAAAATAGGTATGACAGTTAAAAATAAGAAAATTTGTTGTGACGTTGAAAATTCAGGGAATTTGGTGACAGTGAAAAGTTAGGGAATTTGGTGTGACATTGAAAATTCAAGGAATTTGGCGTGATAGTGAATATTCAAGTAATTTAGTGTGACAGTGAATTCGGGGAATTCGGCGTGATAGGTAAAAGTCAGGGATCTCGGTGTGACAAAGAAAATTTAAGAAATTTGATGTAATAGAGAAAATTTAAAAAATACTGTGACTTTCAGATGTGCTTGCGATCTTTTTTCAAAATACGAAGTAGAAGAGAAAGCATTAATTGCATCCCCGATTCTTGCGATTTTACAAAGCGTCTCTATTAATTCTTGTCATAAAAACTGTATTGAAAATGATGAAAATAAAGTTTGTATTTATAGTCTTATACATAAAATACTGAGGTAACTCATATTTTTTTAGTCTGTTAAATCCGGAAAGATCCAGGAAATTTCGAAAGTGTATTAACCACAAATATAAAGTTATGTCACAATTAGTTGATATACACTCCAATTTTCTTCGAGCATGACGAATTAACTATGAATGATTTTGCTTTTGATATTCTAATTCTCTTATTTGTTAATCACTCTGGACTATCCGCGTGAAGAGAGAGTGGAAAACATTCCAGAGAAAATAAATCTTGGTAGCCTGACCGGGATTTTAACAACGTCTTCCTCGCCACACCTTTGTGATTTATTATTATTGTGTTTAAATTCAACATCAAGGCTAATAATGTCTTAAACTGAAGTTTAGGGACCAGAAGGGATGTTTAGAGGAAGTGCACCTTCATTTGCATGAAGAGTAGATATGGAAACTACCCTTATCACGCCCGACCTAAATTCTAACATGACGCCACAGACCCTGTTACCATTGGTGCGGGTAAAGCTTTTTCTTTATAGACAATCTAGTATTTTGAAAACCTGATGCCTCAAAGCACGTGACCATTTTGGTTGGAGCCTTTGCTTCATCAACAATCTAAGTTTTTTGAGATACTGATGCCTAAGACCATGTAATCATTGGTGCTAGTAAAGCGTACATCCGTAAACAACAACGACGAGGAGAAATCTTTCATCTTTGGAAACATTGGGTTGCATATAATTATTTATCAAGGTAAAATAACCCTGTTCTAATCATCGATCTTATGCTACTTAATAATACTATACATTGTTTTAAAACCGAGATTTAATTTTACTATAAGCCGCAAGAAGAGCTTAAGAAAGAGGATTCAAGTTTTGGATGATTTTAAGGAAAGAAGCAAATTCTGGGAGCTGAAGGAGGCAAAGGACGGGGAAGAAATGTGAGACAGAAAATGTTCCCTCCATTTTCCCGGAAAATTTTCAATTATTATTTCCTGTTGATTAATATCAACTGATTAATTGGATAATAATAATAATTGGTGGTAGTAGTAGTAGTAGTAATAGTAGTAGTAAGAAACACCTGCTTCGGTGGCGTCATTGTCCAACGCACTACTCTCGCAATAGACTAGACTGCCGATGACAGGGAGATCGGGGTTCGATTCGGGTGTACAGAGGGAGGTTTTTCAAACGGTTTTTCATTCTTTCTCCACACAAATGCGGGTGCAATTCCTGTAAAGTGAGTCCTCCTTATCCCTAATACATTAGCGTAATTAGTACATAGACGTATAAACCTAACGGGTAGTAAGACGCGGTGCTAAAAATCCAGTAGAGAAACAAAAGAATGCGAGTCTTTGTTTAACCCGTTATGTTCAGAAATCATACTTCAATTTCTTATCATCAATAAGTTAACTAAAATAATTTTAAGGTTGGCCTAATATTTGTCCCTTGTCTTATCCCCCGTGCTTCCAATTACCCCTCCCGCTTTTATAACCCACGCGTCTCTTAACACACTATATTTTGAAGTACAATAGGTTCTAGGTGCCACCTCCACAATTTAAACCTTCCACCGAAAGCCGCCACTGCGGAAAATTTTCCGGAAAATGTTTTACTCTAGGACAGGATGCATTGGTTGTCTAAGTTCACTGACAAAAGGGATTTACCTGTCGTAAGACAGAACACCTAATAATAGTAAGCCCACGCAAATATAAAGTGTCGGGAATAATTAATGTTCCTTTCGGAAAACCTAGAGGACTTTTTATATTATGAAAATATTGGCACCTCTGATTTCCCATCATTTTGTCGATGTGTGCCTTCCACCCTTATTCTCCTCACAAGATCTAACCCCCTCAATAACATTCTGGTTACATCACTGGTTCGAGACGTGCTCGTGTTCCCGAGTTGATGAACGTTGGTGGGCGTGTCGTGTCACAAGGTATGGCTTTGCTCGGAGGTAAAGCGTGTGATGAATGAACAAACCATCACGACAAGGGAGGGGTGAAGGGTGAGCACGCACCTGCACCGCTGCCTTCATTCACCACCACCACCATCACCCCTAAAGCGCGCGCTGTCAGAAAGTCTCGCCCCCCATCCTTTCTTCGTGTCGGCGGAAATCCTCGGGCAAACATCATATTTCACTCTTGTTCCTCCCTTGAGACGCTGGTGAAGAGGAACATTGTCCCTGCAAGGCCACGTGCCTTGGGAGGCGGTCGCACCTGTGTCTACAACTTGCACGTTTTTGAATGGGGAGTAGTATCTTTACTAACTTCCTTACAAACAATATCATACAGGAGATGTTTTTTTTTTCTAACCTTACATCCTTACATGAATACATTTTTGTTGAAATTCGATTATCATTTTCATAAAAAAAAAAAAGTTATTTATATTTTATCTTATAGCAGAGGTCGACAACTAGTCGATCTCGCAGCAATTTCTAGTCGATCGCGTAAGAAAATTGCACTGTCATTAAAAGTCGATATTTAAGTCTTATAAGCTAGTTATCATATCAAGTACTTTCAAATAATATTTGAACGTGACCAAAATTACCTTGATCGGCTATAATCAATAATGTTTTGTTGAAATTTAAACAGATTAATATGAGAATATACGTTTCATTGATTATATTTATATTTTTTCTATAAAACTGAGGACACGAGTTTTTGAGCAAAGATTTAATTGAAGGAAGGTTTAGACAAAAAAAATCAAACGTATAGATAGATTGTAGAACGATGGGTAATTGTGGGACCTTTGATAAATTTATAAATTGATCGTGGCCCAAAGAAGTTTGCCGACCCCTGTCTTACAGTTACAGTCCAATTTTCAGAGGAAGAATCTTATTTGACTGCTAGAACAGCTACTATATCTATTTTCACGTATTCATACGTCAGGTTATATGATATGAAGCTATCATTTTTGATAAATATTATCAACTAGCAGAAGTACCCGGCGTTGTCTTGGGTAACGCTTTTCTTTGCTTCAAACAGATTTAAAAAAAATCCTTTCATTTTATTTCTTGCGACTCAGTTTTTAATTAATTTAAAAAAATTAAATCTATATTTCAAAATTCCTGCTTTGAGGTGCACATGTTCATTCACAGGGGCTAATAATTTTAAAATATCAGCGGTATAGGCCTATACCAAACAACGCTCATGACAGACAAACAAACAAACTTCATTTTATTAATATAGAAGGAGATAGAAGATAGATACCTATAAAATAATCCTAATAATATAATAAAATAAAATATTATGAATGTTGAACGCAAAAAAAGTTTACATTTTCTAAAAGGCCCTTCCATTACAGGTTACGTTTTACCACAGGCTTATATAATTAAGTTATATTATTTTAAGGGAAACAACCCCTGTGTCCTAGACTACGGGTATTAATTCACCACTCTGAAAGGTTGATATTCTAATTTACCAGTTTTTGTTTTACAGTGCCGGGAATTGAAACCAGTAACCTTGTTTCAATAGTCCACTGGTTTTAACCTGAGGGTCTTAGTATGTTTCGAATGGGATCACAATGTTTGTTGAAGCTATAGCTCTATGTGTACTTTTAAATGTGATTATAATGAGTATAGGAGGGTGCATAAATCAAATAGACATGTAATCGGTTAAAGCTGTCATTGTTGCACCCCGTCTTACCACCCATTAGATTCATACACCCATGTACTAACTACGCTAATGTGATGAGGATGAGTAAGGCTGAATTTAGAGGAACTGTACCTGCATATGCCTGGAGAATGGGGAAAAAAAATACATCCTCAATACACCCGACTGGGATTCGAACCCCAAACTCCTCGTCATCGTCGGTCCAGTCTATTGCGAGGGTGATGCCTTAGATTATTTGGCCACCGAAGCGGGTAAAAACTGTTAAGGTGGTGTTTGGGTTCCTTATGGTTATCCAACTCTATGACAGTTGCTGACTCACTTTGCTCTAGCAGTCTCGTGTTTGGTTGAAATTAGATCCTGCTTTAATCTGGACCTCAAAAAAGCGGAACAAATAGATCCATATATTTTATGACTGATAGGGCTCGGGACATGTGTAACAAATCTATAGATAGTAAAAGTGTCAGTAAAACATAGCAATGTATATCTTTATTCGGCAACATATTGTTATAAAGGTATGAAGAAGTTTCTATTGAAAATTTTCCCCGACCTTATGAAAAAGGATAGTGGAACGAATGTTCTCGTTTTTTGGCGCCTTCACATTAAAGTGGTTGTAGATAACAAACAACGGCTGGTTCCTTGTAGTTTATTGTAAATGGCAGCTAAACGTTCACGAAACGCTTACAACTTGTTCCTCAGGAGTATACAGATTATCTTTTCGCAGCATCGTCAACAACTCTCGGTGGCAAATTGTGACTATCGGTACTACATTCACGGTAGGACTTACTCTCTGAAAGGTCTTTTTTCCTACAAATATCCTACTATATAATAGATTTCTGGTAGAGAAAAAAGCCTTTCAGAAAACAATTCCTACGGTGAACGGACTTTAGTTCCAATTTATATGCAACACACAAGCACGGTTTTGTGCGTATGTATAGTTTGTGCGTGACCTAATCTAAGGGTAAAGAAGTATAAAGCCGGTAACGTAAAGGAAATCAACCCATATTACCATTGATTTTTTTATTTGCTATTTTTTTAATTAGTACCTTTAAAAAAATATTTCTCAACTACCTATTTTATGGGGTGAAAATCGGAAGAGTAGCTTGCAGGAAATACGCCCTCATTGGTGTGGTAAGGGTATGAGAAAACCACCCTGTCCACACTCCGAAATTCGAACTCCGATAATGCGCCTTATTCTAACAAGAAGGGCCGGGTTTCATCCCTTGCCGGATGTTCTTTGGTTTTCACCATAATGTGATTTTCTTCACACGGTCAAATTCTTGTACCTTCTTTTTGCCGGGTGCGCCTTGGTTTTCACCATAGTGTTGTTTTATTTAAACAGTTAAAAACCTGTACATTTCCTTAACATTCCCAAGTTTCGTACTGATATTAGATTAGTTAATTTCGATCGTTGATATAATGGCCTACTTGAATATCGCACTTATATATAACTCTATTGGTAGTTTTATAGGCTTATCATTCATTCATTATCAGACATGTAGCACTACTTTTTACTGAAATACGAGTATATCGATGAAGCATATCTTGTTCATATTAATAACCCATGTAATCTATATATTAATCATTGCTATAAAAAGCCAATATATTATGGCTACACCATACAACCATACTACATTTGTTTACTAAATTTGTTGTAATTCTGGTAACGTTTATAAATATAATAATTTGTACGATGAACACCACAGACGTTCTCTCTCTTTCAAATTAAAGTATATATATTTACTAAAAACTTTTAAAATCCGTGAGACCAAATATAATACATTGTAACAGAAACACTCCACCAAAGAGCACACACGATCTACACTTTTATAGAAACATTGAGAAAAAACTAACATCTCTGTCCACCACATCGAGAAAAGAGGAACATCTCTGTCCACCACATCGAGAAAAGAGGAACATCTCTGTCCACCACATCGAGAAAAAAGGAACATCTCTGTCCACCAAAAATAATAACAATCAATTTTTGTTTTCAAAGATTAGCATGAAAAAAATTAATATAGCTCATAAACTGTTGGTTTATTAAAAAAAACTATTCCATATAAAATATTTCTCTCTTTAACAATCCTTCAACTTAACAGCGATAAATTATTTCGTATCTCAAATAATGTCGAAGGTATTATAAAAATTAGAAATGTCCGCTTATGTTAAGTACGCTTAAAGTAATTTTCATGAGAAAATTAGAATTTACATTTTGTTTGTCATGTTAAACAAAGTGTAAATACCAAATTTAATCAAAATCGTCTGAAAGGATTTTAAGAAAATCGATTTTTTGTTTTGTACCCTTTCAGTAAACTACCATTAATTTTAGGGTTGGATATCTATTTCCAAAAACTCCTTGAGAGAATCTTATTAAAACCTTAGATACAAAGCTTTAGCTTAATTGGTAAAATGATTCCGGCACTAGGCCGAGATATCGACACTACGGCATCGCGAAAACAACTTTTTCGGTTCCAGTGGGTCATGAAACTTAAATATTTATCTAAATCTCAAACTTTGAATTTTGATGATCACAATACTACTCTCTCCAAAGGGTCGAGAGAAAGTAAAAAATCCAACATATTGTTGTTGCGCTATAGCTGGTCTTGTTATAAAAATGTCGACCAACCAGTGTCTTGATGAGGTCTTGGGTGAGTTTGTGTCCGACATGTGATGTTAACTGCCTCATCCGTTCATCTTTTATGTCCTCTCTTAGGTTGTCGTCTTTTTTCCTTATTTTTTTCATTTTGCGTCACAACACTAAAACATGGCTGGCTTGCCAAAATTACAAACTTGGCTGCAGACGAGTGATTGTGAGATTTATTATCTCTGTCTGGAGACTGCCGTGGTTATCTTTATAGTGCGTCTTGTTGTTTTGGAGAAGTCACTCTTTAAATTTTAAAGGGGAGTTCCGACGCTCATTCATTTTAAACTTTATATATATTTCCTCAATATTCATTTATATAAAGGTACATAAAAATTCAAGGATACGAATCTTGTATTTTGCTGGATGATATTTTGTTCTAAATTTAAAATGTTGTTTCTTTAGAGGGTGTCTTTCAACGGGAGTATTATATATAGCTCACTCATTTTAAACATTATAGTAATCTTAGTAAAGGTAAAGGCGCATATTAATTAAGGATAAAAACCTTGTACTCCGTTGGCCGATATTTTGTTCAAAAATAGTCTTAACACATCAAAAGACATAGGTCTTTCGAAGCTTCGTTATCGATATGTATTTTAAGGGATTTGTAGAGTGTCGATAGTGACACAGCTTAACCATCCTTTGTACACAATGTATAAGTGTATTGTCCAGTGCGTTAGTGATTTATTAACATTTTTTATACCAGTGTATACGTTTAGCCCGTCAGTAATCTACAGACTAATTTTCATATAAATAATCTTATCTGACAGCAATGAAAGTTAATAGATCTAATTTCACGTATTCATACGTCAAGTAATGTGATCTTCAACGATCAATTTTGATAGATAATATCATTGCGTATAAAATAACGTTTTTATCATTATTAAACGAAAAAAAGTATTTTCGACCTGCCTTACAATAATTTAGTTCTATCAGAATGTACTGTCAAAGTTGTAAGGAAAAAATCAACTTTTTTTTCTATCTGAGGATAGTTTAATAATGCAATGTCAAATAATAATTCACTTTGTTTCTATCACAGTGTAATCTATCGCGTAAAAAAAATGTATCTTCTGTAGTTATTGATGGTTTCGCTCTCCTCTTCCACGCAAATGCGGGTACACTTACTCTCTAACTTCCTCACTCCTATTACACTAGTTAAGTTATTATATTATGGGATGGCTATAAGCCTAAAGGGTAGTGAAATGCGGTGAAAAAATATGTGAAAAAAATAATGCATTGACACGGAAAGTGAATTTGTAGCTTACTGTTCTATCGTTGAGCTATATTTTGTTCCCCCACTGCCTCCGAGCTGTATGCACTTTAATTACTCTAATGAGGTGGTGATAAAGAAGGTAACATTTAATTGAAATGCACATTAACTTGTATGAAGTAATAGTGGGAAATCGTTTAGGGAAAAACACCCATTTTACACCCGGTTGGGATTCGAACCTCGCCTTCCTATCCCTCACCAGCAAACCAGAATAAATAAGCTTGCCACTAAGTTTGCATGGCCACTGATGCCAGACTAAGTTAATTAGTATTTTTACGTGTCCAGGGTCAGTTTCTGATAATTGAGAGCGCGATTCACTGTGGACGTGAAAGACTGCACGTAAACCACTTTGAAGTAGAAACTACGATAACCACCTGATGCAGGGACAGGATGAATTGATTGTGGTAAAAAGGGAAAGCGAGGCTCGAATATCAGCTCACATGTGACTTAACATACTCTCTCCAAGCCAATTCCTGTTAATTTCCTCACAAATTAACCTTTCCCTTTTGTTTCCATCCGGCCTTTTATATTAATCTATTAATATCGTGACCCTGGAAATGAATAGGGTTACCAGGTGTCCCGATTTTGAGTCTCAAGTCCCTGTGTCTCGGCTAGATCTTTCGGGACGTTAAAATATCCCGGTTTATCGCTGTTTCTATTCTCACCAAAGTTTGGCGCTGTCAAACCGGTAGCGGTCACACACTGTGTGCGGCACGATGCGTGCCTCGACCTTGTTCGGTGTTTTTAAACATACGACCCACCGACACACCTCGAAACTCTGTATGTAACCGTAGTTGGCAGCAGATTATTGAGTTGAGTTGTAAGATTTGTAACATTATTTATGTGATTTTTGTTTTTATTCCTAAAAAATGTATTCCTTATATATATTATTATTATCACCACGTCTTACTAGCCGTTCGGGTTATACGCACTTACACTAATGTGTAATGGTAGGGTGATTGTGAGATGAAATGGAGGACCTACAGTTTAACGTG
>CABFOV010004347.1:0-10620 GCA_902141375.1 Timema poppense | reverse complement strand
ATATATATATATATATATATGATCGCATATATATATATATGGAATTTTAAAATGAAATAGTAATAATAACTTTTAATATTAAAACATAATGTGAAATAAATAATATCTATCCCCTATTTGTAAAATCTTGTTGACACATTTATAGCATTTAAATTATTTACACACTTGCCGTACCCTCCAAGACCATTAAATACAAATCTTACTATAGTTTCTTGAAGCATTTTAATGTTTAAAATAATATTCAGTGAGTGACTTATTTTATTTAAAAAAGGTAGTAGCTTTACCTGCCCCTCTTAGCCCACGTTTCACACCAGCTACCTACTAAAGTTACGAAGAATTTGAAAATAATCCGCTTAAGGTGAGGGTGTAGGAAACGTGAGCTAAGGAGTTCCGGTCTGATGCGTAGATTATAATTTTTAATTTTATCTCCGCAAGTCTTTAGATATGAAATTACCTATCATTGCATACATGTGGATTTATTTATAATAAACATCTTTTAATTAAATATATTTTTATAAAATCAAAAGTTTTCAAGCTATAAATAAACATATTTTTCTTTTAACTTTGCCAACACGTTAAGGTAAAGTATTACGACCGTCAAAAAAATCTAGCTCGAGATGTTGATGAATATCGACATAACCCCCCGAACCTTAAAAAGTGGTTTTTGCAACGCCATCTGTCTGCGTGTCTGTATAACCATAAAATTAATAGCAATTTACAAAAGGCTGAAAAGATAAAAAATTCTATTATCTCAAAATCGGCTATAACGATTCTATCGCTCTCATTTTATACTCAATAGTCAATAATTACCTATTTTATTGGTCAAAATTTATAAAGGAGAAATTTAATAGCAATGTGATAACCATAAGATGTGCATTCCCTAGTAAAATGACGAAAATTTTAACCGGAAGTCAAAATTTTAATACGAAATCTTGGACCTCGGGGACCCAATATCTATATTTTTTATTGGTCCAAATATACAAATGAAGACGTTAATTCTTAAAAAATAAAATTATGAAATTTAAAACCACGAATAAAAAATGTTTTACGTATATCTAGCTTAATTTGTTCTCAGGTTTGCTAGTGTATATTAGGCCTATATTACGAATTTTGAGTAAATATCTCCGTTTCTAAACAAAAGAGCGAGAAATTTCGTGTGGAATTCCGTACAATTTTTTTATGCCAAAAAAGTTTGATACAAAAACTACAAAAATAATGCTCTTGTTTAGCGTTCCCTACACCCTCACATTAACTAATATACATGCCAACCCTCTACCCCATCGTTAAGTACGCATATATTTGCTACAGTTGGTCATAGCTCAGACGATATTGAGGTTTAAGATAACTAGACTTTACTCGGTTTTACGTAATTAAAAAAAAAGATAATTAAAAGGTAAAATACTGCATAACCAGAAGTAGTAGGCAAGGTTTTGAGGGGTTTGGGGCTCATTATAATCGCTGTCCTAGAGGTTAGTAATGTTTGAATCAGCATTGGTGGGCGTGGAGTTTAAGGTGTCAGGCTCGAATGTGTACCTGCGCCATGATTTCTACCTCAACTTCCTCGCTAAAGAAGACATAACTAATGCCATGAGAGCTTAACATATCAGGCCGCGCGGCCATCAATGCGGGTGGTAGGTAGGTTGCGAGTGAGAATGGCTTGATTGGTTTTTACGGCCGGCCATAAAAGGGCTCTAAAATATCGCTCTTGGCTCGCAGCTTCCGTCAGATCAAACACTACGAACACGAGTCATGTGACCTCTTGGACGCACGTGGAACGCAGGTTGGGAGTTTGTTGTGCTTAGTAAAACTAGTGGCTCTTTTTAAAATAGTCTTTTATTACTTTCTCTCGAAACCTCTGAGAGAAAATATTGTGATCGTCAAAAGAATCGTACTCGAGATTTTGATAAATGTGACCCCCTGAAACAACAAAAAAAGTAGTTTTCGCAATGCCGTCTGTCTATACCTCAAGCTATAGCCGAAACTATTTTACCGATTGTGCTAAGACTTGGTATCTGGGGTATTTATAAGACCCCCCCTTCCCAAAAATATTTTAAATTAGACATATAACCTTAAAATAAATGGTAGTTTAGTGAAGGGCAAAAAAGAGAGAAAAAAAACTAATATCTCAAAACTCGCTCTAACGATTTTGATTTTTTTTATATCTAGACACTGTTTATCATTTTAAATAAGATATATTTTTTTTAAACCAAAAATTTCTTAGCCAAAAGAAAATATGTATACTTTTTAATTCATGTCTTTGAAAATTAATTTGATTCTCATCTCGTTGGTGTACAAAGATGTTTCTCTTTTCTCAATTTTTATGTAACAGGTTGGTAGTACCTAATGCCATAGAGTAACTAATTAACACTGTATATTATTTTAGATCTTTGTTTTAGTATTTATTCATAAATGTATAGTTCTATTATTTCGTTTCACAAATCTTACGAGTTTTTAGTAAATATCTATTTTAAGATAAAAGCGAGAGAAAGTCTTCGCGGTGCGCCGTACAATTTTTGTTTTAGCATGGGGTCTTACTACTCGTTCGAACTGTATGCTTATGTACTAATTACGCTAATGGTTTTGGGTATTAGGATAGTTATATTTAGAGGAAGTGTTCCCTAATATGCATGGTGGTAGAGTGTAAAACCATTTAGGGAAAACAACCCTCTCTACACCCGACTGAGATTCGAACCTTGATCTCCCCGTCGTCGTCAGTCTAGTATATTGTGAGAGTAGCAGTTTAGACCATGCGACCACAGAAGCGGGTCTTTAAAACAATTGCTTCTTATTTTGAACTGTAATAGGTCCTTATACTGGATACTAACACGCCTCAGAATTTGTCCGAAAAATGAATATAATAAATAATCACTACGGGAAATAAAACTTCTGCAACATTTAGTCATTAACGCTAACACTTCCCAGACACAAGATGTATCACAAAAAACTAGCAAACTGGTTCAACCTAGGACAGAATCATCTAACACAGTCATCAGTCTCGTCTTGTTTGCCGGTTACAGGGAGTTTGGGGTTAGAATTTTGGCTGGGTGTATTGAGGGGATTTTCCCTCAATTACTTCCCACTCTCCTTTCAAGCATCTGTAAATTCACTAAGTCAACAACACGAATGAAAAATAACTTCACTATTAATGCCTTTATTTTTGAATCGTAAATAATAATTTAAACTTTTGTTTCAAATATTTTAAAACTTTTTTTTTTAATTCTTACATTTAAAACAACGAATCTTTACGATATTATAAAGGTCAAGGCTGGTAGCCGAAGGGAAAAAAATTTGCAAGTGTCTAAAACGAATTTTAAAAGGCATATTTTGAAAACAGTTTTACATTGCCTCAAGTTCTATATTAACGGAAACCGAGTACAATGCGAGTCTAACGTCTCATACCGCTTGGCTACCGATGCGAGCGATCACAAATCCTTAAACTACTATTTTTGTTTTATACAATTCATAACTTAAAAAGTCTTGGGTTCGAAACGTTCTCGGACCGTTACACTCATATAAGAATGGAAATAGCATATTGCGTTTGAAAAGTTTACATCTAGTCATGTTTTTTTTTAAATCCTAGCTTCATTAGTCATTCGGACTATCCTCATATTTACACTTAGTGGGTAAGGATGAGTTAAAGATAACTTTTGAGGAAATGTACCCGCATTATCGTGGAGAGATATTTTAAAACAATTTAAGGGGAAAAAACGCCTCATTACATCCAGCTGGGATTTGAACTATTCTTGGAAAAACAGACATGTCGAGGCTGATGCCTTTGTCCACGTGACCATTGATGAGGATACTCATAAAATTAGTAACCTATCAACCAGAAATGTGCCCATGTGTATGACTAGTGCTATGTTCCGGATCGTAGATACATGTCCAATTAGCAACACCCATCCGTACGAGCCATGTGTCGTCCACATCTGCTACGCATGACGTCATCGGGCCGTAACGGAGAGCTAGCTTGGCTGTTGAATAAATGTATTTCTCTAGGTTTCAAACTTCTTGTCTTGATTTACTTTTTTTGGTATCTTTTTTTATTACTATCCTGGATGGTGATTTGGCAATGTTTAGGTGTTTGCCTCATCTTCTTGTTATTTTTTTATTTTATTTTTCTCATCAATTTCAGAGTCATTTCCAAAAATAAGCGAAGAAGGAATGTTAAAAATCGTTAGTATCAAGAGCGTCACACTTAAAGGTGACACAGAACTAGCATGACAGTTCACTTTGGAGGAATAGTTGAGATTCTGATTTCCATCAAAACAGTTGATATTGTTTAAAACATGTTTAATGGATAGAGGTTAAAAACTTGGATCTTGGTTTTAGCTTGCCGCTGCTCCTGAGAACGGTTTATATATAATAGGATATAACTCTAGTGGGGGGATGAAAAGCAAATAATATGTTTATAGAACAAGTTTTACAAGCAGTTCGAGGAGTGAACCAATATCATCCTTTTAGTTACTGTAGTATGTTTTTTAAGCTACAGTAGCCCCATGGCTTCTTAGGCGCCGACTGACAGCTCACAGCTTCTGACAGTCAACATTTAGGTATATACCTAAATTTTGACTGTCAGAAGTGACAGCTGCTAAACACATGTTTTTGAAGATCATTTGGTTCGGCGTAGGGATACATAATTCGTTCTGATAACTTTTTAAAGGCGTCAGCTGTCAGCTGTGAGCTGTCAGTCAGAACCAAAGAAGCCATAGGGCTACTGTAGGTCCAAATTGTTTAAATAATTTGTTGTATCTTCCTGGGCTGATTCTTTAAAATATTTTAAAACTCCAACTTTTTATTCTAATGTCAAGACGTATTTTTCCCTCCGCGCATATTTGGGTACAATTCTTATAAATTCAACCTTCTTCATCCTTAACGCATTGGGAGGGTGATTTCTCACTGTGAGTTATTCATACCCTCTGCGCGTTATTGTGGATCATGAAGGCTACAGACAGGGAAAACGGGGCAAACCTGTAGACGTCAGGGAAAACATGAACATTTCAGGAAATGTAATTAAAATAAAGGAAAATTCAAAGAATTTAAATATTTAACTAATTATGCACATAATATATAAACAAAAGTGAGAAATTTGGTTTCTCGGCTTTAAAAAAATGCATTGCATTCTGCTAATAAGAAAACATTTACTCTACAAGATGTTTTATAACATATTTAAGCTTACACATTGCCACTAATAATACCTAAAACATTAAACACTACATATATAACTTTTAAGAATGTTTATCTTTAGTACCAGTAAGTGTTGTTTTTGAACATATGTGATCAATGTAGTCAATTCCATTCACCAATAAAAACTGTAAAAAGGTTAATTGGGGAATTTTTTAAAGTGTTGTCTGAAAAATCTTTGAAAGGAATTTTATAGTAAAAGTTTTGAAGCCACCCTGTGTACTTTCTTTAAACAACCTTCATTATGTAGCCTTAAGATTAATCTGTTAGGAACATTTGTGGGACGTAATGCATTCGTTTAAGGTTGGTTTCTGCCATCAGATTTCCTTTTTACAGCCATTGTTAAATTATTTGCGTCGACAGATCTGATTCTGGTTGAAATGAAAGTCATGTTAAGTAAGGGAAATTGAAAACATTCGTTACTGATATGTTTAGGACTTTCGTTTTCGTAAATGAGTACTTTAAATGTTTTTAAATGCGATTACAAATCATTGTGAAACATTAATAACAAATCATTGTGCATTTACTTTGTATTTGTATGTGTGTATTTACGATGGCATGGTTTTGAGTATGTGGTGGACACGTGGTGCTGGGAAGAATAGAGAGTACAAAGTGTAAAGATAGGGTGACAAAAGAAGAAGTTCTAGAAAGCGTAAATGAAAAGAGAACCATCTTGCAGGTGATTGATTATACGAAGAAAAGGCAACTAATGGGTCACATTATTAGAAGAAATGGCTTGCTAAGGTATGCCATAGAAGGCCAAGTGGAAGTGAAAAATGGAATCAGAAAGATCACGAATTCAACTGATTGATGACCCCTGAACAAGGAAAGAAGATAAAGTTTTGAGAGCTAAAAAAAAGGAAGCTGCTGATAGGATATGCTGTAGGTCTCACTTTGGACAAGGTAACGTACCTGTCGAAAGACTGAACACATAATAATAAGTGGTTGAGAAAAGTAACCTTATTTTTTAAAGTGTACTAACATGAGAAGGATGTCATACAAAAAACTAGCTAACTTACAAACACACTCATGCAGAGGTAATAGAAAAACTCCCGAAGGATAAAACCATTCTTTATTGCATCCTCCAGGTATTCAAACAAATTCTGACCTGACTGGTCAGTCGGGTTTGGGGGGAAGGGGGGGGCGTGCGGCAAACCACTGCACCAGTCCTACCTCTTTCAGCGTGTGTACTGTGTGTGTGTTTGTGTGTGTTTGTTGACGCGCATGCGCTGATATATTTGAAGGGTTTCGAAGTAATGAAAGGCTGTCCGACGCTCGGCGTCGTAATCTCTCAAGTTTCAGCGGGGTGCAGACAGAAAAAGCGAATGGAGGGGAGAGAAAAAAAACCGCTCCCTCTCGAGAAGAAGAAACAAACGTTTCCCCGTCAACAGAAGGATGAGAGGCCGTTGTTTGGCGAGGAATGGAAACGGACGAAGGGGAGCAGTGTATGAGAATAACAGAGACAGGATTTCTCTCACCCCGTCGTGCACGAGGTAGGGAACCAAACACGGGGGAAGAAGAAATTTACTGCCGATTCTGCTCTGAGGAGTGAGAGGGGTTGGGGAATTGTGATCAAGTGGCAGCAACGTCGGAGGTAGAACTCGTGGCACGAAGATGTACAGTTTCCACCACCAAAACTGGCGCATTTTAGTATTTTAGGACTGCGGTAATCTCCCTCGTACTCTTGTGATTCTATGAAATGTAAATGTTGTCATAAATTGTTTCAAAATGTGGCTGTATTTAATTACTATCCATCACACTTAATTATATTACCCTTCCTATGAAACTATAACGGTGATATTTCTAAATCTGAATTCGATAATTATTAAAGTAAATAACTTGTCCTAGCTCTATTCACCTAAAACATCCGAGCAACTTATTTGAAATTTGAATTATAGTCACTTGCTCTCTATGACCTATCAGCTTTTTCCCTATTTGAATGTTAGTAGTCATTTGCTCCCTATGACCTATCATTTTTTTCCCTATTTGAATGTTAGTAGTCACTTGCTCCCTATGACCTATAAGCTTTTTCCCTATTTGAATGTTAGTAGTCACTTGCTCTTTATGACCTATCAGCTTTTTCCCTATTTGAATGTTTATAGTCACTTGCTTTCTCTGACCTATCAACTTTTTCCCTATTTGAATGTTAGTAGTCACTTTCTCTTTATGACCTATCAGCTTTTTCCCTATTTGAATGTTTATATTCACTTGCTTTCTCTGACCTATCAACTTTTTCCCTATTTGAATGTTTATAGTCTCTTGTTCTCTCTGTCTATTAATTTCCCCCTTATTTGACCGTTTGAGGCCACTTGTTCTCTTTCTGATCCATCACTTCTCCCCACTCCCCCTGATATAGCCTTTCAACCACACTATCATCACCTCTCACATACCCCTTTAATAGGGGCTAATCCAACCCAAAAAATACCCCATGTAAAATAAACTATTGGTACCGGATTCAGAATGATTTAAAGAAGTTCTAATTTTGTAAGTTATTGGTCTGAATGGCTAATTCAATTTCATTGGTTTTCATTAGGTTTTAAACCCCTTCTCCATTTGGTCACTGGTCCCCAAATAACACCAATGATTAATTCAGAACTCTCCAAACTAATTTTCGATGTGTTTATCTGGCTCCAAGCTATATATACCTATTTCAATTAGAAACCAGCTTCATTTGATCATTGTGATCAAAAAGCTTCAATTTCATTTGGTACAGGCCCTAATGACCTCAATGTGTCGATGGGCCTCAAAACCTTAATAATAATAATAATAATAATATTTAGATTTTAAGGTTTATTTGCCGATTTTGTATTTAAATATATTTAATAGACACTAACCACATTTTTATATGTCTACTAAGTTTTATTACAATGTAATGAACAACTTAGCATAATTCCAAAACATGAAACTTAATAATGTGTGTATCTACATTATTATAGGCCATTTTTCGTTGATTAGATAACTTATTTCAGCGACTGATCATATTTAGTGCCTGTGAAGCCTTTTATTATTTTTTATTTAAAAAAAGGTAGGGTGGGAAATAAGGTTGGAAAAAAAGATGGCGAAAAAGAGGTTTTTTAGACGTGGAGTGATTGAAGGACAGCGTTTTCAAGATAGCAACACGAGAAGTTGCGGCAGGGGAAAAGGCAAGTCGTGGTTTTAGGGGGCGAAAGGGAACCTATATTACAAGACCCAGGCGAGGGAATGACATGAAGGCTGATAAAACTGGAAGAGGAAGAAGATTGGCTCTTAAAGGAAGGGGGGCAAAGATTGACTCAGACTTGAAACCCACCCCCTACTACATGTCCAGCTGCCCAATTTTTATAGGTTCTTAAGATACTATGCGTCTTCAGAAACTAAGTACTGTTTCCAAATATGTCCGTGAAAGCGTTTCAGTCGTCGCTGCGCGCATGCGCACTATTACGAGAGAAGTAATGTTTGCTTACGTTTTGTTTTGAACGTTTGAAATGCTTAAGACAATTTAAGAACCAGCTGAGTTGAAAATCTGCTATCTGTTCTTTTAATGCAAGAAATGTGAAACCAGCCGAAATAAATCGGCAGATTAGTGAAGTTTACGGTTAAAATGCAATGATGGAATGATGATAAAATGGGTTAGACAATTTAACAGAGGACGTGAAAACATGCATGATGAGGCGAGGAGCGGGTGGCTATCTCTCATTAAAGATGATTTGGTGAAAAAGTTCAACGAAAAAAATCCTTAAAAAGAGCCGTTTATGATTTCATCATTTTCTTGCGGATTTCCACAAATTTCAAGAACTGTTATTTATGAAATTGTGGCAGATCGCTTAAAATATCGGAATCTCTGCTCTCGCTGTGTGCCTAAAATGCTCTCTGAGGTGCACAAAAACAAACGACTTTGTAATGTTTTCTTTGCCTTTGATCACGCGACACAGTGATGGTGGGGATGATTTTTTTTTATAAGTCACATCGTCACTGGTAATGATACATGGGCGTCTCACATTACGCCGGAATCAAAACAGCAGTCCTTGGAGTGGAAACGCACCACATCTCCGACGAAGCATAAATTCAAGCAAACAAATTCAACCTGGAAGATCATGTAAACAGTTTTTTAGGATCGGAAGGGAGTTTAGCTGGTTTATTTCATGCCACGGAACACAACAATAAATGCTGCATCCTATTGTGAGACCTTGAAGAAATTGCGTCGCGTGATTCAAAACAAAAGGCAAGGCATGCTCAGTCGCGGTATTGTGTTGATTCATGATAATGTTTAGCCACACGCTGTTGGTTGAACCCAAGTACTCATCCCGTAATTTGACTGGGAACAAATGGATCATATCCCCACAACCTAGACTAGCGCCAAGCGACCTTCACCTGTTCCTGCATTTGAAGTGGTTTCTCGCCGGTCAATGCGACGATGATTACATCAGAGCTGTGCAACATTGCCTGTCTTCACAGGTGGCTTCATTTTATGAAGAGGGTATTCAAAAATTGGCGCCACGCTTGACAAATGCCTTAATATTGGTAGAAACTATGTGGAAAAGTAGTTTAAGGTATAGGATTTATTGTAACAATAAAATTGTTTAAAATAAATTGTATTTCTTTTAGTGGCCAAACGCTACTTATTTTCCAAATAAACCTTTACGTCTATAATTTATTTCAGCATACGGGCTGTGGCACTTTTTGGCAAATAAATGACCCTAGTTTGACCCCTGAGTGAAGTTGTACAAATTGTTTCGCATATAAAAGCCTAGTTTGTATGCTCCCAAGTTTCCGTATCTTGAGTCCGAACTGTCCTTAATGTTATTTGTGATAGGATTTGTAATCCCATGATCCATTGAGAAATGTTATTATTTCGAGCAAAAAAAATTAATCCAAAGTAATTTAGTTGTGACCATACATACAGTCCGATTTTCATAAGACTAACTTTACCTGACGGCTAAAAACATTAATAGATCTACTTTCACATACACATATTTTATACATCTTACAGTAAAATATTATCAATATCAGCCACAAAAAAAGTTTGTGTTTGATAAAAGGCTCTTCGAATAATAATGTGACTATATGTAGTAATGCTTTTTATTACTCTTCATCGTCAACATTTACCAAATTCTGCTTTTTAATTCATTTTATTCTAAACAAAAACGCCAACCTTTAAATTGGAGTTTCAAGAATCGCGAGTGAAATTATATTTGGTATATTAAACTTCTATACGTTTGATTATGTGGTCACTGATTTATTTGTTTTTATTAGCGTTTTAAAGCAGTGATCTCACTTGGGATGATAAACTTAATTATATTTTTACATGCATCAATGTGTAATAAAAATCAGAAATTATCACATTTCTTCTGGATATGGACACAGTAGACACAGCGATATATTAATATATTATTATTATTAGCACCGCGTCTTACTACCCGTTCGGGTTATACGCACTTACGCTAATGTGTAATGGTAGGG
>CABFOV010004346.1:28367-53530 GCA_902141375.1 Timema poppense | reverse complement strand
ATTTTTCACAAAAGCAGTTTTTTACAAAACTATCGGAATGGATACCATTCCGAATGGATACAATTCAGTCCCCTCGATTCCTAGACCCTTAACTCAATAGACAAACGTACCACAGATATACCTAAAGTGTTAAAATAAGACTATCAGTTCCATAAGGAAGAAATGGTAATATAAAAAGAAGAGAATAAATACATTACTAGCATATAAAATGTATTTAAACTAGAAAGGTAGCCATGCTTTAACCCAGAAAATATGGCTTTAGACCGGATCAGATCTAATAACTTGTGAGTACATATTATATATATATATATATATAAACACTATTCTTTGCACATCTTTGAATTCATAGGTAAAATCTGAATCCAGTTCATTCAATTTTTTTTATCGGGGTCTTATTATCTGTTTGGGCTATAAAAATTTAATTACAATAGTTGAGTGAGGATGGGTTAGGTACAATGGATATTTGAGTGTGAGAAAAGTGGTGAGCCACCTAGGAAATTCAAACCCTGACCTCACCTGTCATAAAAAACCAGATAATATGAGAATAACGTATTTCTTCACGTGTCTAATGGTCTCAGATTAGCTGGAATGTGGAATATATGGTATTCTAGCACTGGGAAAATAAAATTAATATTACTATGGATTGTATAAAAATATGTCAATTTGATGAAAGAGATAGCTTCAACACATTTTTAGTTAAAACTGTTTTATAAATAAAATTGTTGGCAAAACAATAATCGTCCTGCTCATGTTTAAAAAAGAAAATGACCTAATTAAATACACGTTCTTATAAATTTGCACACTCATCAATAAAAATTATTTAATATTTTTATCTTTATATATATTTAATGTAGTCGTTAATTATCAAGACGTCTTCGACAGACTAAAAAGAAATATTTAAAATAAAAATAAAGCATGATTGATAATATGCTTTAGTTTTTTCTTTTGTGAAAAAAAGTATCAAATAAAACCAATTATGTATTTGCAAGTTCAAATTAAGAGGGCTGCCTTGGTAAGCGAGAAATTGTTTTGCAAACTTTCAGCTCTAACGCAATATTTAATTTCTATGATGCGTTTTTTCAAAATATGTCTCAAGCCAAAATAAAGTTGAAGGATTCCAATAGGGATGTTTTCCTTGACAACCAGGATCGGGTGTTCTTCTTTATCTTGAGATAAGAAGTTTATAGTTTTCTTTCCCCTCTTTCTTATTGACATGAAAACAGGTGGTTGTAGGTGAAGAGTGAATGGGAATATAATAAGCTTAGGCAAAATAGAGAAGTAGTTCCACAAAATAACACAGGCAATTGTATTTTAAGCCATGTGGCCTGACAGTGATTTATAATTTCTCGCCGTCCTAGGTGGCTGCCTTAGCTTTAGGATCCTATCATAAAACAAAAATAGATGAAACAATGATCTAAATTTTGGATCCTGTATACCATTTATATTTATTTGAGCATGCTTTATTTTGTCAAAACAATATTTAACTACTTGATACAATAATGGAAAATAACGGACGAGGAAAAAAAATGCAATATAACCAAACAAATTTAACTAATTTAATGTTAGCACACTGTATCAGATTTTTATTTGTGTGAGATTATGTATAATAGCGTGTTTACCTAAGCTACTAGCCGGCCCCGTGGTGTAGTGGTTAGTGCACCTGGACACGAGCCTAGGGTTCCCATTTTTAATTCACGGTTGGCAACTTGGGTATTTTTCCCGATAGGGGAACTACCCCAGCGGTCAAAAGAGTTTGGTTAGTTCAGTTTAAGTAAAGTGGTGTTTCCACTAGTTACACACCTTCATACTCACTATCACCATCACCTTAATCTCATCGGGACATAAAAAAGCAAAAAAAAAAATTACTTACAATTTGTACATCCGGGCATCTTCTGGACAGTGGTACGTCATTACTGATTGATCTTTCCACTACTGGGCTACAAGTGACGTAGCCCAGACGAGTATTATTATTTTCATCGTCATCATCATCATTATTATTATTATTATTATTATTATTATTATTATCTAAGCTACTATAAAATACAAACATCTCAAATGTAAGCTAAAGTTTAAAACTAAATTAGACGGGTAAAATACCATTTATTTATCTGACCTTCTAACGTTTTCTGCAGGTAAAATTTCATTGGATTCAATATAAAAGAAAAATTTATGAATCTGTGGCCTCCGTTTAAGATCACGCTTCATTGATGGCGTTAATAGTTTCTAAAGTCAATCTCTGTAATTATATGTTCTCACTAGACTTATACTGCTAACTGTTACTGTACAGTTGCTACCAAACCAAAAAAAAAACCGGTACGGTGCACTGCTTTCATCTTAAAATATACATTTAAAAACACGTAAGATGTGTGAAACGGAATAGTATGTAAATACATTTTTGTTGAAACATTACACCAAAGATCATAGATGAAATAATATACACGGCTACACTTACTCTATGCAATTAGGAACTAGGAAGTTACAGAAAAATTGAGATAATTAAAACATTTTTGTTCACCAAATAGCATAATCAAATTGATTTTCAAAGACCTGAATTAAAAAGTATATATATATATAATATTTTCTTATAGCTCAGAAATGATTGGTTTAGTAAAAATATATTTCATTTAAAAGATGTTTATCTTCAAAAGTAGGCAAACTACAACTTTATTTTGTATCCCAAATAGTTGCGGAGAAATGATTACAATTGGAAAATGAGAGTTGCCATCTTGTTTATAGTGATAAACACTATTTATTCATATATATATATATGTATAATTTAATCAAAATTGTTAAAGAGAATTTCAAGAAAATATTTTTATTTCTCTTTTTTCCCTTCAGTAAACTACCCTTAAATTTAGGGATAGAAATTTAATTCCAAAAACCCTTCAGGGGGACTTTATAAAAAACCCAAATACCAATTTTTAGCCCAATCGGTAAAATAGTTTTAGCTCTAGCCCGAGGTACATACAAACAGACAAACAAATAGGCAGAAAGACAGAGAGATGGCATGGTGAAAACAACTTTTTTTTTGTTTCAGGGGGTCATAAATCTTCGACATTTATCAAAATTTCGAACTCAATCTTTTTGACGATCACAATACTTTCTTTCCGGGGTGTCGAGAGAAAGTAATAAATGCTCCATTATTTATTTAGTCGATTGCAAAACAAGCAAACAAATACCAATTTATAATAATAAAAATCATTTTTTCTTAATTTTTAATTTATTTGAGGTATTTAACGTGCACAAGTATAAAAAAAAAATTGTCTTCACAGTATTTCTACTCTAACCACGACGGACCCCCTTAAGGCTACTGCTTACCAGAGGGAAAATATCCCCACAATCTAGTTTTTCTTATGGGAATGGAAGTTTTGAAGCATCAAAAACCATTAAAACTATAGTTTATTTTATCATCTTATAGTTTGGTTGTGTTTTAAGGAAGCATAGATTTATAGGCTACCTCAAACACTTTTCTTTGCCCTTTGAGCTTTAAAATATCACGAGAAACATCAATGAAAACTAACAATTTCATTTTTTAAATATTTTTTGCTCAACGGTCAGTTTTGTTAATATATATTACTATTGTTTACTATTATTATATTTCCATTAAATTGTAAGTTCTGATTGGAGCATTTGAATTATATTAATCTTCATATTGTCGTGAACCATGTTTTAAAATAACAAACTTCTTAAATAACGTTTACAGCTCGTCTCAGCACATTGATCGGCGCCCCTTCACTCCCCTCCCCTTAAAACAAGGATGTAATGAAAGAACCCAGTATCCTATTAATCGTTGTAATAGCCTTGTTCCATTCTACCCCTGGCCCATCCTATCAAAAATCACTTTTGACAGCTTTGACAAGTTGACATTTGCTAGCCAGCGTGACATCAAAACCTAATGACGTCACGTCAATGGAGGGGTCAATAGTTCCTGGACTATCATCACACGAGAGCACCGCTAGCATGCTACATGTCACATGCCCGTCCAAAGAGTGTCAATAACAATTTTTTTTAATACTGACAACTTTGATAACTTTTCAGCTTTTATTTTATGATTAGAAGTCGGGGTGCGGCCAAAGTCTTACATCATCCATGAAGGATTAAAATAAGTTACAGGGTGTCTAAAACTTTTTTTGTATATTTAATCTATATCTTAATATAACTTATAAACTTTACAAACTATAGAATAATGTTTATATTTCTCAACATAATCAAAAGATAGTTTATCCTCATAGAACCTTCTATGACAACTATAAAATCTACTAGATCTACCTTCACATATTCATACATCAAGCTATGTGATCCTCAGCTGTCATGATTGATAGATAATATTAATACCAATTTTATCATTGTTTAGCGAAAAAATATATGATTGTGTAATGTTGTAATGGTTTGGCCGATTTTGGCTTCTTTATATTTTATTTGTGATAGCTTTTGAAAGGTTTTTCTAGTTGCATATCGACTATAAGTATATTGTTGAAGTCACAATGTTGTAACTCACTTGATATCTAACTTATTCCCTTGTGTTCCTCGTCTTGCTACCCGTCCAGTCTGTCCTCATATTTATCCAAATGGAGTAAGAATAAGGAAAAAATAATTCAATGGAAATATATCCACATTTGAGTGTAGGGAGAGCTATAAACCATTTGATGAAAACCTTGTCTATACACCAGCCACACCATGACCTACCCATCTCTGGCAAACCAAACGTGACTGACGCCTCTGTCTGTGTGCCTACTGGTGTGGCTATCAATCGATTAGAAAGAACTTGCAAAATGGGTCACATGAAGTAAATATCAAGTTCATCTAGTCTAATTTGACGGTTATGGGGAGGTCATAGTTCGAGTCCTGACCGGGTTTACGGAGAGTATTTTTTCCTTACCAGTTGAAAACTCTTCCTTAATGAAAATGTAAGTATATTTTCTTAATTATACAGGGTATTCGAAAAGAAACGCAGCCCATGGATAATGTAAGTTATATAAAATTAACATTAATTGCTTTTCTTTCCTTTCAGATTCAGATACATTTACTGATTTACTCTGTTGGGGATTATTAAAGAACACAAAGAATTCAAATCGACCTGATTAACTGGACAACAACATTCAGCATGAAATATTTAAAAAAGGTGTTCGATAGCACGATTCCTCGTATACAATTATATGCCATTCATAGGGCTAAAAGTTTAAATAATTCTTGTGATTTACAAATAATCATGTTTTAATCACGGGCTGCATTTTTGTTTGAACATCTTGTACCTTTCTTATTTCTACTCTAGTGGTGTATGCTGATAGCCTGGAAGAGTATTAAAACGTGGTGCACCAACATTTACGAGGATGACAAACACACACACCTACTTTTTTTTTTAAGTTTCAGGAGTCAACCAAAACATTACATCAAGTCAGAAATCGCATACTCCATTGTGACTTGCAGTTTTATATCTCACAAGGAGGAGAGAAGGGTCCTTAAATAATAGCTTCTCCATAGCTATGTCTTCTTTATATGATTCAAGTTCAACATTTTAACAGATTTAAATATCTGTCTCGAGATTGCACTTAAACATTTCCAAAATATTCTTCGTGGATGATCTAAACATACACAAAAACATTCAGCCCTCTTGGCAGCTTTTCAAATTAATTACTCCTTCCCAAATTTTGTCATAATTGTTGTATTTCAAATACATTCTTCCAGCTAAGGGATCATAATAATGTTTGACCAGAAACTTGTCGATGCTAATGAGGGCATTTTCTGGGCCTATTTGTAAACGGATTTGATGTGATACAAAAAATAAGTAAAAAATGCGCTTTTACTGGTTGGGTATAATATGTACGTGGTTAATTTAACCTGAAAGTTGTGTGCATCTATAAGAGACGCGATTATTAAGTGGATGTTAAACACCAATGTTGGCAAAAAAACAAATAATAATGATAATTTGATCCTTGTCTTAAAAAAATTAAGTAATTTTTTTCCCTAATTCAACCACCTTGTTTATCTTAACTCAAATCATAAACTACGATGAGTGATTTGGAAATACGCAGCCAGCCAAGATAAAGTATTGCGCAGAGCCAAGTAACGATGATATGTGGCAAGCAGGAGATTGATTGTAATTGCACCATCTGGCGCACCAGGTAGAGGCACCCATCATGTATTACACGATCACTTTTCACTGTCATTACAGAAACAGAATCGGGATGGACGGTTAGTTGGGGCCCATTACACCCAGTTTTCCCTTTTATAATTGTTAGAAGGACACTAGCGTCCGTCTACGTCACTATGGAGCAGGATTGTGTTAAATGCAGTCCAATTTTCATAGAAAGGGTCTTTTGGCAAATAAACGGTTGTTTGTGACCAAAATTTATAATATTTTAGTATTTTATTAGAATTATTTAAAATGTATTAATAATATATATCCAAAGTGACGATGTATGATACTTGAAGGTAGAGCTAATAGCTTTTATAGCAGTCAGCTATGGCCTTTGATTCGAAAATTGAGAAGTATAGTCTAATTTAATATATCCATACGCCAAGCTACGTTTTATTACTCTGTCAGTTTCGAAAGGTGGTGCCGCTTTTATTTTTCACTACATCTTACTATCCGAGCTAGGATACACGCATATTTTTTAGCAGTGCATCTTACTACTCTTTGGGGAACTAACTTATGCTTATGTACTAATTACGCTGATGAATTTTGGGATTAGGAAGGTTATATTTAAAGAAAGTGTACCTTCATTTGCGGGAAGGGTGTGTGGAAAACCATTTAGGAAAAAATCACCTTCAGTTTACATGACCAAGATTTGAATCTCGATTTCCCCGTCATTGGCAGTCTAGCCTACCACAAGAGTAGCGCCATAGACCATGGGGCCACCGAAGTGGTTCACTTTACCTTACCCAGATACGTGGAAGCCTGTGCTTGTCTCCATACTGTGGGACATATTGGAGACAGCTTGACCTCTGGGATAATTATTAGGGTACTCTCACCTTATTGTGTTCTAGAGCAGGGGTTCCCAAAACTTTTAGACCTAAGGGGCCCTTACACCAGAAAAAATTACACGCCCTCTTAAAAAATTATTTACACTAATATTATGAAAGACAGTTAAATTTTACAAGTATAAAACAAACTGGAAACATCACATGTTCTCTCTGCGATTTTGGCAACATGTCCTTTATTTAGATTTGAAAAAATAAAATAAAAAAAATATTTGGAAATCCTAATTATTGATGATCCTTTATAATGTGAAGAATATATTAAAATCGCCTCACAGAGCATGGTGTGAAAAATTACCAAATTAGATTTGATATTTTAGTACATACATTTTGTTTAAATTATTTATACATTTGGTTAACAATTCTTGAATATTATCATGAGAATAGACACATTTGAACATTAAAACTTTTAAATAAGTCCGATAAAAAAATATTAATGAAAAATATTAAAGACCTCCTAAGACAATAATAAGCAGAAAATTAAACTAAACGTATCCACTAAAATCTTATTTATTTTGTCCAACTTTTTTTAATGGAAGGCCCTTTTAAAAAATATATTTTTTATGCATCCAACGTTTAAAATATTTTACTATCTTATTAGTAATATTTTATAGGTATTTATAATATCTACTAAAATTTACAGCTGCATATAAAATGACCTGACCTATCAATACCTAAAAAGAGATCTAATTTCCATATAATACTTTCCCTATGAAAAATGTTATCTGGGTATTATCAAAAATATATGGAGATCCATCGGTTCTATATTTTCTTGTACTTAAGATAGATATTTCATATCTCAAGCAGAATAGTTATCCGACACTGCTTGACTTCCAAAAAAATTTACACAAATGTGTGTTAACATTATGCCTTAAAATAATATACTCTTAAAAAGCTTTATATTTTGCTTCATTAAAATCCTTACTAACTACAAAATAATGATAACTTTACAATGTGGTCGAGTTATAAATATAAGATCGTAAATCATCTATCTCGTACACCCAACTAAAAACAAATGAACTCATTAGGTCTTACGTGGTCTCATTATTGATTGATTTTATTTACAGCAACATTTCAGAAAACATCATTAGTGGGTAGACCTGTTACCAACTAGAATTATAGTTTAGCCCCTTAGGAATAAAATATCTTTGACATTAATTTGTATGACAAAAAAAATGCACACATAACTCAGGTGTCAAGTTTATTGCTCAACAATTTTTTGTAATTTTATTTTTACTAGCCATCACATATCTGAAAGAGAAGGAAAAGCTGCAAGCCACACCCAATTTTTGACGTAACATAGATACAAGTGAAGATCTGGTGCTTAATATACTGAGGAAACGGGTTATATTGACCCAAGGCATTGAGTATAATCTGTGCTCTAGTCAACATCCATTAAGTCGATTTTTTTTTGTGTTTAACGTTTTAGTTATAGGTCTATTTAAAGAAGCTTTTACTATTACCGCATGTGACCTTCATTTTATAATATATATTACCACATCTTGCTAATCGTTTGCGTTATCCACATTTTTAATTACACTCAGTAACGGTGCAAGCATGAAGATTATATATTTTATAGGATATGTACCCGCATTTACGTGGAGGGAGAGTGGAAAATAAATAATTTATAAAAAATCAACCACTATTCCCGACTGAGATTTGAGTCCCAACCTCCATGTCACTGAAAACCCCGTATATATGAGCTTGCTGCTTAGTCCATGTACACAGAGATGTGAGTTATAGTTAAGTCAATAGTAGGCCTAAGTCCTGCCAAATACAGGGAGATTGGGGTTTGATCCCGGTCAGGTGTACTGAGTTTTTTTCTAAATGGTTTTCCTAGCTTCCTCCACGCCAATGTGGGTTTATTTCTTCTCAATTAAACCTTCTTAATTCCTAGCCCATTAGTGAAACTATTAGATAGGCGTATAACCCAAACGGGTAATAAGACGCGGTGCTAAAGAAAAAGTGTCTGCGTTTCGAAATTAAAAAGTACCAGTCTCGTTTCCCGGTAAGGTAAAACAATTTATCATGAGAGAAATTAGGACATTCAGTTTGACAGCAACGAATTCATCAAAATTCTCCCCAATTGTCTAAGAAATTTAGTTTTTAGTATTTCCCCTAAAATTATTCAAACAGATTTGACAACTTTTTTTTGTTGAGAGCTCTTCTATTTTTAATGTTTATGGGATTGGCTGTTGGGTCGACTCTATAGAGTTAGGTCAGTTTGTAAGTTTCTGCTGATTTTAAAAATCTAATTAGAAAGTGGACGTTTGAGAACCATTAAAATGTTCAAAAATAATTTCAATATTTTAATTTGATTTGTTATATAGATTTTTTTTTTTTAATTTGCACTGCTACCTCTTTTCATTTTTGTTCGAAAAAATCGATATTATTTTTAGAAGTACCATCTAATGCATCAACAGTTATTAAATAAAACAAGTGAAATGAATCCACTAGTCATTCAAACTAGAGCTTATCTGGCACAAATAAATAACTTTTAAGACACATATTATTCTTTTTTTAAGGCCATCTTTTGCTATTTTTCATTATGTAACCTAAATATAATATGTACTACATAAATAATAACTTGTGTAATGTTCGAAGATATAATTTAATGTTGATAAGTCTAATGTTTTATCATATGAAAAATATACTCATTAACTAATAACTTAGTATTATATTTAAGTAATGTAATAATCAAAGAATTATGTTTTTCTAAGATTATTTTCAGGATTTAATTGGGCAGTATATTATGGTAGTTAAAAATTTAAAGTTAGTAAAATAAGTCTCGAGTTTAAATTTTGATCCCATGAAAAAGAGTAGAGGTATACAGACCGGTTTTTTTTTCGCTACGGACTAATACTATCAGTAATTTTTCATATGATTTTGGTGATAAAAGCCTAAATGTTAAAAAGATAAAGCACATTTCCACTTAGAAGTACCAAAACAAACATTTGCTTAAAAGGAATGGACATCATTCGTCTTAAAGACTATGCCTTTTGACAAGCTGTTACCATACAAGAACTCCTTTGTTTTTAAATATCAAGATTCTTTGTTACATCAAGGTCAATGGTGATGTAACTGACCCACTGAGAGAGAAAACAGTGAAGACCAAAAGCAATACTTTCTACTAGATTCTAAGTTAAATATTTTGGTAACAATGTATGTGTGTCCTTGTATGAGAAAAATTTGCTGCCATCTTTCTCCATCCACACCTTCTTCACAACGAATAGGACAGGGGTATTGGTGTTAGAGATGCCAGGCTGTGAAACAAAAGAAAAAGTAGTGGTTTGGCACTGTTTATCTCCTCGAAGGTATGTGCACCTGATCCTTAAAACCCCATACGTATCAGGCGTTAGTAATCCTTTTCACCTGCGAAACGTTCTTACGTCCCGCACGTTTTACATAGACAATTTTTTTTATAAACTTCCCGCCAAAAACGGACAGGTTGACAAGTGTAAGATGAACCGAGCTGTCACACCAAAACCCCTTCTCGACCAATCACGACGCAAAGAACGTGATCCATATTGATGAAGGAGGCGTGGTCGTGAAAGGATGATGTGGGGGGGTTAGGGGGTAGGATTGAAGTCAGGAAAAGGAGGAGAGAGGGTTAGGTACCTAGCTTGAAACAATGGAGCCACAAACAACGAGAATGAGGAGCGCGTTAGAGGAGGAAGGAAAGTTGTCCTGGCTTCTAGCGACTCCATGGAGCAAAAACCGAAGAAGGCTTGACGATTAAATTAAGACTAAAGCCCCATCTTCAGACTCCGTATCCGTAGGATAGTGGTCCTTGGTACACAAAATCAGATTGCTCATTCTAAGGAGTCCTGATCTGTAAGTCTTTACTCTTTAGAAGTTGGTCAACTTTAACTTTCTAAGTACTGGTTAATATGGACTATCAATCACAGTTAAGTAAATATATGCCCATTCATTGAAATAAAAGCACCAATGGCAACGAAAGAATCCGTTTCTAACTATAAGTTAAATATCTCAAATGATGTTATAAATATATTAATTGTGATTGTACTTAACTTTCCTTTTAATAGTATTATATACATTTTCTCAAAAAAAGTTGTTTTAGTTTAGTTTATTAATCAGATGACTGCTTGGTAGTTGCTTCTTGCTGTAGACAATTTTATTTCTAAGAGTTTTACTGAGCCAAGTCTCTGACCATCTCATTGGTTGGAAAGGTCACGTTATTAAGGACTAGACCCTTGCCCCCCTCCCCCATTATTATTTTCAACATACATATTGATAAATCATCATAGACCCTACCATAAAATATGAGTGACTATCGACATTTTTATGAGGAATAAATTAAATTTTCAAAAAAAAAAAAATTAAATTTTCGAAATAAAATATAGCCTATGTTACTCGCTGATAATGTAACTTTATATTGGTGGAAGAATTTTTAAAATAGATCCAATAGTTTTTGAGTTTATCCATTACAAACAAAAAAACAAAACTTTCCTCTTTATAATATTAGTATGGATAAGGACTGTGTAGTACGCGAATCTAATGTCTAAGGATTAAAGTCCTATGTATAGGAATTCTTAAGGTATTGCGATTTTTTTAAATTTAATAATTTTTAATAAATTGAAAGACGATTGTTTCTCTTATAAGTAAAAATAAATAAATCACATTTAGTTAGAACTGGTAAGCAACTTTATACAGGCCAATATGGCAGTGGTACACTCTGTGATAAAGGAAAAAAGGTAGTGGGGTTTTGCCCCTTCCCCCTCTCAAAGAATCTCAAATCATTCTGATAAAACAATAAACTGTGTAAGATACAACTATGATATAAAGCACTAAATATGTTTATAATTTAAGTTATAGGCTAACGACTTCATATTCAAAAGGTCTACCGCTTTACACAATAAAAGAGTGACCCTAAAATTCCCATTAAATTTTAAAAATAATACCCCCACTCTTTACCCTAAAAGTAGATTGTTGGGTTTGTCACTGTTACCTATTGCTTTCTTTGTTTAATTTGTTAATCTCGTAAACGTTGGATTCAATCAATGAATAACCCTCCTGGTTCTTCTATCAAGTGTTCAAGGTCTAACTTGAGTGAAACATAAAAACAAAAGAAAGCTAATAAGACCCCGAGTAGTGATTCAATTAGTCAAGAGTAAGCTCGTGCATACATAATTTAATGCGCAACAAACCTAAACATCTCTAAGTCTAAGTTCAAAAATACATTATAAACAAGAATTAATATATATGTCATAAGTCATAACAGATTAGTCTATTTTTGCTTGTTCATAAAGTGGTTTTCTTTTTTATTTTAACCAATAAAAGAATTCATTATATTTTTGAGGAAGGTTATAGATGAATCTATAAACAAAATTACTTACTAAATTTTCTTTTAAAAACATTGAGAATATTTGATGTTTACTTTCTGAACACAGTTAATTTACTTAAGAATAAATATGTTATCCTAGCTTAGCTACTTGACCTAATATAATCTTTTGCATTAAGAATTGATCAATTATTTAAAAAACAATAACATTGCCTAACCCTTAAAAGTGAAAGAAACAAAACTGTCATTTTAATTTTTGGGAAATATTATCTTTGAATTTATCCCCACCCCGGTGGTATAGTTGGCTAACGCGCTAGTTTCTATTTGAGCCAGACTTCCGAGGTAGGGGAAATCGATGTTAGAATCTCGGTCGGGTGAACTGGGGGGTGGTTTTGCTTAAACGGTTTTCGACTCTTCCTTCACGCAAACGTGGCTTCACTTCCACTAAATTATGATTTACCTATTCCTAATCCATTCGCGTGGTTAGTACTTAAACATATAACCTGAAAAGGTAGTAAAAGACGGTGATAAGTAAAAAATAAAAAATTGAAATAAATGTATTTAATATTTTTTTCCCTAGATTTTTCTGTAAAGCTTTTCCATTGATTTAAATGAAGATCGTTCAATTGAAATATCACAAGTTTTAAAGTTCACACTTCATTTAAATCTAATCCAAGGACGTAAACTCAAAAAATATTAGTAAATGAGCTACCATAGAGCATTTTTATCCAAGGGCAAAGTGTTATAAAAAAAAAGCTTGTATGGATAACTTGGTTATAAGTAAACATTTTTAAGGGATCTTTGGACCTTAAAATGGCTCAAAGGTTTAGTAAGAGTTATTGAAAGCCTCTTGCGAAAAAATTAAGTGAGAGTGGATAATGTTGATTGTGGGTTTGCCAAAGGGCTAGGTGGAGTTTGAAGGGCTTTTTTTTTCAAGCACAGCGTTTTAGTACTAGTTTAGTTTATAAGCATATGTACTAATGACGATAATGGAGTAGGGATGAGGAAGAATGAATTAGATTAAGTGTACTCAAATGTGCGTGGAGGTAGAGTGGAAAACACTTTTGAAAAAAAAAAACTCTCAGTACACCCAACCTGGATTCAACCCCAATCTTCCTATCATCGGGAATCTAGTCTAACAAGAGAGTCACGCCTTAGACCATGCCAACACCTAAGTAGGCTAGAGGTTAATTGTTATTTCGTGCTAGGCATTTACAAAATATAGTTAAATAAACAATTATTCAGTGGATTAAAACCTTTCTTACTGGCTAATGTTTACAAAATAGCTGATAACGGCCCGAGATTTTACTGACTTCATGTTATTGGACAGTTAAAATTTATTGAAAAACTTTAGCAGGTGTTATTAGCTATAAATATTGATACAATAATTTCAAATCATTACAGTTAAGGAGCTATAACTTATAAAACTTGCTATCTTATGTTTTTCATGTAGCGTTGTTATGGTAAAGTAATTAATGCATGAGGCTGAAATTTAGCATAACTAGACATTCTTATGAGGTGTGCATAATTAAATATTTATAATAAGATGTTAAAGAAAAATATTTTGTGATAAAAAAGCAGTTCAAAATCGGTAAAATATATAACTCTTAATAATATATAAATACTGTTATTTTTATGTTAATAAGTTAATTTTATCTAATTTTGTAGTAGGCCTACACGTCATGATCTAGATTTAATTTTTTTTAACCATAACTCAACTGGCTAATTTTATTAATGTGTCAGAATTGAGCATTTCATGAAACTTCTTGTTTTGACTGTACCAATTGTAGAGATAATAATAATTACCAGAACAAAATACGCCAGGCCAAAGCAGAGGATCGGATAATCCCTTCTAATGTCAGGGGTGTGTCGATACCGATATTTCACATACCTGTTCCAAATCGTTCCAGTTACACCCCTACCCCCACATGTTAGTTAACTTTCCTACCAAGATATTATAGACTAAAAAATTCTTAGTTATTTTCATTGTTGAATGAACTTAAAACTTATTTGATGGCTAAATAAAGAAACAAAGCACTTCTAACATGGGATGGAAGGAAATTTGATCTAAAGTAAATATTTACAAAAACTGCGTAAAAAAACTGATTTAGGTCTAATAAATCAAATATAGGTTATCTTCCATAAATACTTTTAACTACATTTTTTTTTTACAAAAGTAGTCTCAATATTAAAATTAATTTAGATTGGTCATGGGCATCGCAGAATTTGAAATTAAATGTTTATCTTCATTTGGAAATTTTCTGATTAAATGTCACAATATTCACTACCAATATTCAATAACTATTCAGATTATTATTTGTATAAAATTAAACTAAACACATAATATTATATTAAAGCAATATTATACTTATTTTGGTCACGAATCTTTTACTATAAAAACTGTAAAAATACGGATCTAAGCTCTTGTTCCCTTTTATTCTACCACAACGATTTCAAATACTAACAGAATCTAGACAAAACCTGTTCCAAACTAACAAAAAATTTAGGAGAGGCTAAGCGGTAATAATCATTGTAGATGCAGATAGTCGTAAAATCACTTCAACGAGTGAACGACATTGCTAACTTTATAACCTAGCAACCAGCCGAAGACGACAATGAACAACACCCTTAAATATACTTATTTTGATAGTTCTATAAAACTATTATTTATATTTAAAGTTTATAATTTTTAGATTTTTCTTCTAAAGAAACGAACTTATTTAAAAACATTTAATTCTAAAAGCACCAATTACGTTCGGATTAAAATTTAAATTAAAAAAATATTAATCGAATAGGACTACGGTTTCTTTACAAACGAATTTTAATAAAATTATAGGAACGCTTAAGAGAACATGTTTTTCTAGATTAATGATGATGTAACTAATACCAATAAAATCTTTGTCACATAGAGTGGAAAAAATAATTGATACTGATGGTGAGCAATAAGAAAAGCAAATATAAATAAGACAAACAAGAAAAAGAGACATTGAGAAAACTTTATAATGAGTTGACAGAATCATGTCACTGTTGACCTGGCCTTCATAAAATCTTTTACAATGGTCATATCAATACGTGCAAGAGTGTATTATGTCTGTAGTACATATTTATTATTTATTACTACTTATGTTTAATCTCAGTTTAACCCACTTCAATAGCCGCATGGTCTATCGCGCTACTCTTGCAGTAGACTAGCTTCCAATGACGGGGAGATTGAGGTTCGAATCTCGGTCGGATGTACTGATAGGGAGATTGAGGTTCGAATCTCGGTCGGATGTACTAAAGGAGATTTTTCCAAAAGTTTTTCCCCTCTTTCTCTACGCAAATTCGGGTATATTTTCTATAAATATAATCACGCCAATCCCTAAAACCACTAACGTAATTAGTACGTAAGCGTATGATATGAACAGGTTGTAAGACGCGGTGTTAAAAAAAAAATCTCAGTCAGTTTCTTATAGTTGTTTATTAGTACGATATAAAACCAAGGCTATTCACGAATATTATAAAAGGAATAGGGAAGAAGAATATAGTTAGTGAAAAAGTGATCCCGCAATAGTATGAAGAGGGTATGAGAAATCCAAACTGTTATATCAAACGTGGTAGGGGAGAGTCGGTGAATACCGATCACTTTTTTTATAAAGATTATTACAAGTAGAAAAAAAAACAAGAAAAAAAAGTTTTCTATTGTAACGGTATTAGCAGCTATTTTATTATTTGAAACCAAGTGCAATCAAAGAATTTTATGAATGGCTTAGTGAGAATATTTCAATTTTCAAAAAATGTACTTTGATCGGTATTACCAAACTGGTCGGGTAATACCGATCAGTTATTTCATCATGTATTTGACTTTAATTATGTTCTTTAAGAAAATGGAAATTAAAGCTAATTGATTATGTTTCAGAAAACAAACACACAAGGAAAGCTTCAGTGGGTTTTATGAATATAAAAAAAAATCTTAAACCATTTTTGCAACTAATAAAAGTAGTAAACAACAATTAAAAGCAAATTTTTTAGTTTTTAAATTTATATAAGAGCTCAATATTGTTAATTTTATATCATGGTTAACGAAGAACTCTATTTCCTAAACTTAACTAATAACTAATATTGGCATTAAAAAAAATTGAATACAAACATATCACAAAACTAAAAAAACACATATTTCCCTAAGATTTAACTTACCTACTAAAAATGAATTTATAACAATTATTTTGAACTTAGTTCACACAATGGTCACATGTGTAACCTTCTGCACTATCCCAGCCGGTGCATTCAGCATGTGCCCAGTTAGAGCACAATACACATCGGTACCATAATTCATTGTTTCTACCGAATTCTAGACAAACACAACAGAGTTCGTTTTCAGAGGATTTCAACAATGGACCTATATCATCAAGTTCCTCATCATCACAAATTAAATCTTCATCTAAACTTTCCTCCTTGGAAGAACTTTCAAATGTGATATTCCTACGACTCCTTTTATGATTAGTCTTTTTTATCTTACTAGATTCTGCTCCCCTTTGTTTCAAAATTTTATTTTCGGCCCTTTTCTTATTTTTTTCTTCCTTTTTCTTTTTTTTTCATTGGCTTTTTTTTAAAGTGTCTTTCCTTGGAGTAGAGGTGAGAATTTCAGAATGCTGTTTTTTTCTATTGTTTGTGGAGATTTGATTTTTGCTATCTAACTTTGGAACAAGAGAAATATCCGCAATTGAAACAGATTTTCCAAAGTTTGAATTTGATAAACCATTAATGTTTGAGACTAAAGATGAAAGTGGCTCACCTTTATAAATTGAAGTACGAGGACTATTTGAAGGTAAATGTGAGGTGACCTTGTAGGTTGAGGGATGAGGAGAATCTGCTGAGTTTGTAGCTAAAGGAGATTGTAGTTCATTATCAGCGTCATCAGTAATTTCTACCACTCGCAGATCTGTTGGAAGAAAGTCTTCTTCATTAAAAACTTCAGGATTCTAGGGAAATATTCCGGTTTTGCTGAAACCCGATGCTGCCTTTTCCATCGCTGCTACCCGCATATAAGCTTTATTGAAAAGATACGCTAAATTATAAGGCGTTATTTTTTCATGAGCATGATTTTTCATATAGAGATCACATTCTCTATTAAATGCTGTTTTAAGGGGCCCAAAGAAAGACACATCTAGGGGCTGCAGGTGGTGTGGGGTGTGAGGAGGAATGGACACCATTACAATACCTTGGTCACGACAAAATGAGTAGCTTTCCAGTGTATAATGAGTATTATGGTTGTCCAGTATCAGTAGAATGGGTTCATCATGCGAAGGTTTTGTTGCGCGGCAAAATGCTTCAACCCGTCCCAAAGATCTCTTCCGTCATCCAACCTGACTTGGAGCATCTCCGTGCGGGCCTCCTATTTTCAAAGCAGCTGACAGATTCACTCTCGGGAATATAAACATTGGGGGCAAATAATTGCCTGTAGGACTCGTGGCACAGACAACAGTGACATTTTTTACCTCTTTACCAGCTTGTAGCAGCCCCCCCTTGTTTTTGTCCTTTTACAGCTAAGATACGACCAGGTTTCTGTACTGAAGAGATACCCGTTTCATCGACGTTAAGAATTCTATGAGGTGGAAATTTGTACTTCTCCTGAACCGTTTCTAGATTTTAATAGAATCGACTCACTTCATCCTTATTAAAGGCAAGGATACGACTAACACTTGTAGCTTCAGGTCGTCTTAAACTCAAATTAGGATTTCGTTTCATGAAACGTGAAACCCAGTCTTTACCAGTAAGTCGAGTCATTTTATTAAATTCATGTTTCAAACCAAGTCGCTCAGCATAATCGAAAGCAAGTCGCCGCAGTTCAAACTGAGACATGCCATAAAATAGTTTTGATAGTAGGGTTACAATTTATTTTTCTTGATCTGGAGTAAATAAAGAATGTATCTCTAGGACAGCCTCATTTAGATACCACTTTTCAATCTATCTTGTAAAGTCGCAAATGGAATATTGAATAACCTTGAAACTTCTCTAATCTTTCTACCATCGTCTTTAACTGCATTGACTGCTGCATTCAGGGATTCTGAAGTCCATGTTTTCCCTCTGTTTGTAGTCCTTCCCTTGAATTTCGGCATCTATACCAGATAAAATGGACAATATTCCATTAATAAAAAAGAAAAGAAGAATTTTAAAATAAATAGTTGTATAGAAATATACACACCCATAATTTATTACATGATAATTATTTGAAGGTAAACGTATTTAAATCAATGAAGGGTAATACCGATCAATTTTGTATGCTGATCGATATTACCCGCAAGGCGTGATCGGTATTACCCTATGTGTAATTCAAAAACAAATATGGCAGCCAAGTCAACCAGTTGACTATATTTTAAATAATTATGCAGATAATTTATGCATCAATATATTCTATTAGTTAGGGTGATATTAATATATATTTTAGTTAAATAAAAATACAACTTACGGTTGATATTGTTCAAGCACAACAAAAGTTTGAAAACTACACAATTTAAATTATTCGAATAACATCCAAACATCAACGCGGTTCCACTTCAACTAGCAATAGTTTTTGTGTTAACACGTCTCGCTAGATAGCAGCACTAATCAGAACCAAGTTTATTTGAAATCCACCGAGTAAACAGCTGATCGGTATTCACCGACCTTCCCCTAAACCATCCCCTGGTTTACCCGGTTGAGAATCGAACCATGGTCTAACCGTCATTGGCAATAGCCTTTCGCAAAGTTGATGCCTTAAGCCACGTGGCCACAGATGTTTGTATAGCTTTCTCCAAATTTTAATAAACAAAGTATATTTTCTTAAGTATCCCTCCAAACTGTACAGTTTCAAATTTTGACATGAAATGGGTGTGTGTGTCCTATTAATTTTTTAATAATATATTAAAAATAATTAAGTATTTTTTTGTTACATAATGAATACAATATACATTAATAATAACAATTCACTACTAATTAGCTGTGATAGTTTAGTATCACTTACATACTTAAGAGACATATTTAAATTGCGAGCTTTTTCTTAGTAAACTTTTTAATAAAAAAAATATTTCATAGAAACGCGTCAGATGATGTGATGTGCAGCTATCAATTTTGACAAATAAAACCATAATACTAAAGTAATAATAATAAAATATTAGCATGCTATCAATATTAACTGTAAAAATTTGAATTAAAAAAAAAATAACAAGAATCTTACTGTAAGCCTATAAGCTACTATGATTATTGAAATACATATAAATTATTTATGATTGGTGAACTAGGCTCATAAATATAAATCTTTATTCAGGATTAATATCGTTCTATTCACTTATTGGAGACAATTTACCGACAGTAATTATTTTTTTGGCAAGCTTTACTTTTTTTAAATTATACTTTTATTACTTGTTCGTGTTTTAATTGTATTGCATCATTTGTTATAAGTTAAATTAAACAGGACTACCTCACTTAAAGGGACATAAAGAGTAAGGATACTTCAAGTTACCATTTCAGTTGAGATAATTTGTTATTTAAAATTAATTCCAAACAGACCGATTATATCAGCACATGAATTACAAACTATCTTAATTCTAGAACTGACACAAGATATAGTCCCCCTTTCATTAATTCATTACGGTGATAGAAGTTCCAGTTTCCCCCCTAATAAATGTAATGGTTATGCCAGTAATTGAACCTGGTACCTTTAGTTTAGTATATAGAAACTATACTGATTGCGCTAAGTTATCGTATCTCTCTAAATACATCTTTAATAGCCATAGTATTTGGGGTAATAATTGGAAAATGAAAAAAAGCATACATGGTTTAAGTGGAAAGACGTGTCCATATCATACTAAATTCATTTTGTCACTTAGGTCATTGTAGCGCGGTCTAGGAGATAACTTTGTAATCCACGCGCATTCATAGAGAGCCACAAAAGCTGAGGACAAAACAGACTCGGTATTAATAGCTGTGGGACGTCAATGTCTTTCTTTTATAAGATTTCCTCGGCCACAAGGACACTTTAAAAAGAGTTACTTCACTTAAAAAGAGTTGATGTCATCTTGAAAGAGAGAAGGGTGTACATTTTTTGGTCATCAAAGATTCCATTCACCACAACGATCTTTAATCATAAATACCACACTATATACCAAACTTACTTATTTAATTAAGTCATTTATGAGAAGAGCATATTTTTCTTTCGAATATTTAGACCTATATCTTCGTTCGACTGGTTTAACAACCACTTTTATAAATAGTGATAAGAGTACTTTGCCCGGGATTATTTTTATAGTAATTAAGGCAGCCGCCTTAGTAGGCGAGAAGGTATCAATCGCTGTCAGGCCACATGGTTTAAAATACAAAAGGCCTGTGTCCTTTTCTGGAACTACTTCTTTATTCTATTTAAGCTTGATGCTACTTCTTAAATATCTTAATATGTTCTGTTGTGAGGCTAAAATAAATTACAGTATATCTTTGGAGAAGGCTTAATATAGAGCCCTTGTTCATCAAGTCTAGTCTCACAGATACACGAATATGATTAAAATGTGGTGGAAAATATGCAGGTATCACACAGTTTTACACATTTTTTTCTGCTAATACAATTCAAACTATAGGATTGCTAAGGAAAAAGAGCCCAGTTAAAATCTTTCAACTCTATTTTGGTGTGAAATATATTTTAAAATAATTAACGTATCGTATAGTTAAATATTGCTTTAGAGTTGAAAATGTGCAGCAATTTATTCCTTACTTAGGCGGCCTCCTTAAGGCGGTTCAACCAAGTATTTTAACATTTTATTTTTTGTCAGGAAACCTTTTTTATTACTTTATCTGGATTAACATTTTTTTTTACTAAGACACTTATTCTGAGAGATCTTCAATAGGTAATATTATAAACTTCCATTGTAAAGATACCCGCCACGGTGGCGTGGTTAGCTAAAGCGCTGGTTTTGTCTTGATTTAGAATGCGGAGGACGGGGAGATCAAGGTTCGAATCTCAGTCTGGTTAACTGGGGGTAGTTTTTCCAAAATAGCTTTCCACTCTTCCTCCACGCAAATGCGAGTTAACTTCCTGTATATTCAACTTTCCTCATTCCTAACCTATTAGTGTAATTATTACTTAGCCTAGGCGGCTACCCGAATGGGAAGTAAGACACGGCGCTAAGTATTATTAGAAAAGTAAAAATATCACCACATTTATATAGTTTTATTGATTTATTTGTAAAACCTCGATAAATTTCAATATGCTTTAAATTAGTTTTAATAATAATGAAATACTAAAGTAGGTCCCAATATGGCTTATTTTTGAGTAAAAGTTTGTTAAACATACACTGATAAATAGTTGCCAAACCAAAAATAATAAATTAGTTATAAACAATTAAAAACTCTCTTGCACACCCATAAATAATCATATCAAGAATAGCGTCAAACATGATGGAAAAAAAGTTAAGCTTATTTTTATTTAATTTCCACGTTTTTGTGCGGCTTTATTAAGTGTCTCTATGAATTGACAGCCAAGGCTGACGCCCGTTTGGTGTATTATAAGGGGTTTATATGAAAAGTAGTGTAGGGGGTGTATTATGTATTATCTCATGAGAGGGGTAGTGGGGGCGCTGTATCCTAAAACAATAGCCATGAACGGAGTGATGACAGATCGCCACGGTTGTAAGGGTGGGTCTAGGAGGGTGGGAAGGATGTAACAAATGTTAATATCCCCTTATTGTGTGTCAACATGCAGGGTGACATGGCGGAGGGGTTTGAATGGGTAGGAAGGGTGCAGCTAAGCCCCAAACATCTCTACTGACTATACTACAGTGTTTTTATTTGTATGCCTAAAGAGTTGGTGGATGGAGGTATTTAACGTGCAATTTATAAATAAATGTATCAGGATAATTTTTTAAAAACATGTGTTTAAAAAAATTACTTAAAAACACAAGGCTGTATCAGTACACGGTAGTTTTTAAACATTTAAAGTATTTAATGTGCACTTTCTAAACAAAAGGTTGTATAAGCACATACATTTTTGAAAATTATTATTTGAGGATATTTTTTTTCCAAGAAATAAATACATGAGAAATTTCCAGAACAAAAAATGTACTCAAAACCTTTACTAGAAGTCTTATATTTCTAATCTCTTTTCCATAATCGACTACCCACCCCACCCTCCGTGTGGGCGACCCCACCAGTGCCTCGAACTATCGCCCCAGACTGTACCAAGACTGCTATTTGTCAGTGTCAGGCCGAGACGTCTCCGGTGCAGTGAGGAGGAACATTTTGACGTGTGACTCCTTGACAAGTCGGTAAACAAGTGTTATTTTACGGCTCTGCAGGACACCCAGGCTGGTATAATTACATCCCCCCGCCATTCCATCCGTCTCTCTGTATGGACCTAGTGGGACAAGCGACACAACGCAGACACAGAACTCTCAATCTCTTGGCTTCCTCCTCGGCCGTCGTCAGACGTACCGCGGGGTTTGAGTGCACTCGCACAACCACTGAAGAACCCCGGTTGCCTTCGAGCTCGAACCCCAGATTGGGAGGATAGTGGAGGTTTCAAATTGCAGGAGACACGAGTGGTTTTCGTAGTCTACGATGATCACTGAATCTGGAGTGATTCAAGGGTTGGTTTTTTATTTGATAATATAGTGAAATTATTGTATTCGTTACGAGTTTTGACCTTGAGATTATGATTGATCTTAAGCACAGACAAATTCAATAAATGTGGGACTTAAAAATATATCTGTGTGTGTGTCTGTCCCTCTGAATGTCTAATTGTCCATCTGTATGTGCGTCTACTGTGCCATAATTGTTCGGTGACCTGGTGGTCTAGGGGTAAGGTGTCTGACTCCGGTGTTGGGGGTCCGGGGTTCAATCCTCGGTCTTGGCACAGATTTATCTGATCACCAAACCCTTCCTTCACCTCTGACAAGACATCTTGTGAATGTGGGGAATGCCAGGCCTCCACCGTGGTTCGGATTCCACGTTAAACTGTAGGTCCTCCATTTCATCTCACAATCACCCTACCATTACACATTAGCGTAAGTGCGTATAACCCGAACGGGTAGTAAGACGTGGTGCTAATAATAATGCCATGATTTAGTTTTGTTCAACATCTAATTTTACTATCTATCTAGATATACTTAAGTTGTTGAAAAGTAAAGGGTATAATTTAAAAGATGTGTTCCCACATTCACGTGAATGAAGAGTGGGAACCAATGTAGGGAAAACCCACCTACCCGAGACTCAAACACTAGTCTCCTCATCACCTGGAATACAAACTGGGCGAACTTGTCATTTAATTCACGTTTCCACTGGCTTTGGTCAAACTTTTTTTTATCGCCCTGTCTTACTACCTGTTCAAGCTAATATACATGAATGATAATCACTCTCATATAGGAAGGATGTGGAAGGAAGCATTTGAGAGGAAATGTACCCGAATTGGTGTGGAAAGAGAGTGAAAAATAATTAAGGGAGAGCCACCTTCAGTAGACCCAACCGAGATTATATCCCCATCTCCCCGTCATCATCAGGCCAGTCTAACATGAACGTGACGCCTTAGACTATTCGGTCACTGAAGTTGGTGTAGGTCAAGTATCATACTAAATTAGTACCTTCAAACTAATGAATCAGTGACATCATAGAGCTATAAAGGTTAAGGGTGAGTAAGATAGTTTAGAACAGGGTACAAAACCTGGGGAGTATGGACCAATTCGAAAATAAGTTAAAAATCAGCTAAGATTTGAAGACTTTTTTTTATTTCAATTACCTTTTCAAAGTAATAAAGATAATTTTTCCTAGCGGTATTGGCAACAATGCTTACCAGTTGTTGAAATCTAGGTGACTAATCAAAAAGGAAGACACTTGTGCTTATTTTCAAGCCCGTAAGCCTCGGATTAGACCCCGTACTCCTTTTTACCCTCCTACTAATATACCATTGCGGCCACGTGCAAACCCATCGAATTTCCAATTCAAAACGTCATAAAAACTAAACAGTATTGTTAACTTGAAGTAGAACATGATTTGCGGCGTGCTCTGACAAACATACAAATCAATAATTAAGAAGTGATGAAAACAAAACGGTATTAACCATCACATTGATTTTAAGTAATATTTTTAGTATCAATTTTCTCCTAGAATAAAATAAAGAAGTCTAAAATATATTTTTTTAAATACCTTTTATAGATTTACCAAAAATGGGGGAGGGGGATGAGGGTTGGGGCGTGGAAGTTTGATGATCTACTAAGGGGTAAGCAGTTAAAAAAAAAGTTGGAAACCACTGGTTTAGAGGAAGGTTACCAGTGATTACATGGAAAGCGGATGTAGTGCAATCATGCCCACCAAATTCCGTACTAACTTAGTGTAAACAACCAGGAATTATTTTTAGTTATAGTACGAAGCCATAAATTCCAACACTCATGGCTGATAATATTTAGTGCCATTTGCTTTTGAAAGTAATCCTATTATAAAATAGGATAAAAGGATCAAACAAAAGAAAGAGTCGACTTAACAAACTAGACTAATCAACGTAAAACACAAATTGACACAAACCCATCCCCCAAAAAGAAAGGACTTTGAAAAAATAAATCACTCACAAAAAGGGCCTAGGACACTGCTTTTTTTTATGTAAAAAAAAAGAGTGGACATCAACACATCCATTCCAGCTTTTACAATCCTGCCAAAGTTATTAGGCAATCCCAAGGCAATTAAAACTAAACAAAGTTGTCTTTGAACTTCTTAAACAAAAACAACTCACACACATACAAACACATGGTGTGTTGTAAAAAAAAAGGGGTGGTGAGGGGAGGAGAGAGACCCTTAAGGTGGGTGCCAGGCATTCAGGGTTTCCAGATGTCGCACTTCATGTCCTCCTCTCCTCCCTCTCACCCCAGAACGAGACCACCCCCCCCCCCCC
>CABFOV010004346.1:0-28351 GCA_902141375.1 Timema poppense | reverse complement strand
CCCCCCCCCCCCTCTTCATCTCCAATCTAACGCCAAAAAGCCTGGCACAAACCAAACACGAGTTCAACACATTTTAAAAACACGAGCGTTGTGTATATACGAACCGTGTCACAGAAATAAGGCTGTGTGCCAACAGGAATCAGGTCTAGCTTCTACCGGGTGTTGGCACTTGATATTTATCATGGGGGGGTTTATTGTATTCACTCTGAATGGGGATAGACTCCATTAATGTATTTATCAAATAAACTGCTTTATATCTATCTACCTGCATCATACCCACAAAATTCTGAATTGTATCCATTCTGAATGGGCCCTATCGAGCTATTTGTCAAATAAACAGCTTTATTAAAAAGTCTGCTTTATATCCACCCAAATGATACCCACAAAATTCTTAATTATATCCACTTTGAATGGACTCGATTCAATAATTTCTCAAATGAAACACGTTATTTAAAAAGTCGGCATTGTATTTCCTAGAATTATCTGCATCATACCCATCCAAATTCTGCATTGTATCCACCAGGATTGGACTCCATTCAGACATTTATCAAATGAACAACTTTAGTTAAAATGTCTGCTTTGTATTTCCTAGAATTATCTGCATCATATTGCATTGAATCCACCAGGATTGGACTCCATTCAGACATTTCTCAAATTAACAACTTTATTTAAATTGTCTGCTTTGTATTTCCTAGAATTATCTGCATCATACCCATCCAAATCCTGCATTGTATCCACCAGGAATGGACTCCATTCAGACATTTATCAAATGAACAACTTTAGTTAAAATGTCTGCTTTGTATTTCCTAGAATTATCTGCATCATACCCATCCAAATCCTGCATTGTATTCACCAGGAATGGACTTCATTCGGACATTTTTCAAATAAACTTGTGTATGCGTGGAAGGTGAGTGGAAACTGTTGAGGAAAAACCAACTCAGATTACAAAGTTCTGGTCCGAGTCACAAACTCCTCTTCACAAGTAAATTGGAATGGGCGAGACTTATGCCTTTGGCAGCGTCCATTTGCTTGGATAACCATTTGTAAAATAAATATTGAAGTAGTTACTTTGGGTAGAGTAGTCATACTTACTGCCCTCCTCATCAATCGCTATTTCAAACTTCATTAACCTAATATGCATATCTTATATACAGAAATAGGCCAATAAATATATAAGCAAGTAAATTTGAAACTCAATAAAATTCGCTAAAAATGTTTTATAATGCTTTTTTTCTGCACATATTTTTTTATAGCTAATGATCTTTAAAGTTATTTTTCCTTTCAAATATTCGGATAGCTAAAAAAAACAAGGCTTAGCAAAATAAACGTAGAGCTAAATTTGGTATGCTGTTTTTAGATCATAATACAAACTACTTTGCTCTTTTTAGTGAATTAAATAAAACATTAATTTTAATATTTGAGTTAAATAATATAAGTTTTCTTATTTTCAATTGGACCTATATGAGACCAAAAAGTAATATTTAAAACATAAATCCTCTTAAGTAAACTGAAAAAATATGTATAGTCAAATAGGCTATATATTTAGATATTCATCCCTATTTATAAACAACTAACAAATAAAGTATCTAAATTTGTAAAGTAACATATTCATAAATCATAAGATACTTACATATCTTGTGGAGACAAAATTGAGAACTTACCTGAAAAAGAAGAAAACAATTTTAAATTAATATGGTCACAATAGTTAATTACTTGATTTAAATGCTCATATAATATAATAGGCCTATTAATTAAGCTTAAGAAAAAAAACCGTTTTAAATCAAGAGTTATATCGTTTTTTAAATACTTTATTACAAGTTTAATTTAAACAGGTGCTTGGTACAACTGCTTAAATATTTTTACCTGTAAAAATAGCTTTTTATAAAATATTAATTTTAGAAACACAAAATAAATAGTAAAACGATTTTGACGAGGACGATTACAAACTGTATTTAATATTAATAACCATTATTTACATAAGTTTGTATTAAAATATTTAAAAGAAAACCATTAAATTATGATTGTTTCTGAATAATAAGATAGGAGTGTCGGAGACGAGAGAAAATATTAGTTTTTTTTTGCAGTTTTTATGGTAATACCTTTTTGACCTAAATAAACCTAAATAAACACAGTTCTTGAATACCTATCTGTCATAGGCATAGCGGTATAAGACGAACTTTTTAAATGAAGAGGAAAAGTTGTCACAAGATTTGGGTACACCCTTGACATATATACAATAACTTTTTAGATTATCATAGATGAAATGTGATTTTTCCCTTTCCCATTGATAAATTAACAGTTGTGGGCTGGGTGTTGTGTCTGTTCTAGATTTAGGTTAGTTTATAAGTCATATTCTTAGATAATCAGTCGATCCAGAAAGTGTACATTAAACACCTAAAAAAAATTTTAGTACAATTATTATTTTAACCTTGATTACGTTTTATATATTTTTTACTGTACATTCACCACAGTTTCACGAAAATGAAGGGCACAACACCAACCCATTTAGCACACAACCATTTAGCTTACAAAGTTAAGGGGGTGGAGAGGAAGGGGACGCAAGTCATTTCAAGCTTATGGCATGCCGCCATTGTGATGACGTCATCACAGCAGATGAACATCGCCGCTGACAATGGCGCATCACTAGGCGCACAGAAAATAAAAATAATAATAATAATACAAGAATGAGCAGGACAGAGAGGTATAATGTGATACAAAGGAAAAGTAAATAAATACATAGAAAAAGACAGAGAATCTGCGAGAGAGAGAGAGAGATAAAGGGAGAAATGTGAGTTAGGTGAAGGAGAAAAATGATGACAAGGAGAGACGAAAGAAAGAAGGATGATAAAGAACGCAGAGTGAGCGAACGTTCTGTAATATGAGATAGACGTGAGCTTATGACGAAGCAGATACGTGGAAAGTAACAATAACAAACAAAATAAAATACATTTTTTTTAAGGCAAGAAATGGAAGTCAAGATTTGAATGGGGATGTCTTGCAGGCATGGAACAATATAAAGTGATGAGATGATGGCATCAGAAGCTATGCTAAGAGTGTATTATACCCACTGGACCGGTTTACACCAGTCAAGCTTCAAGCTTTACGATTAAATATAAATACTTATTTTTGGTTAAAATTATTGGGAAAATAGAAGCTTCATACTTTTAAAGGCCTCACTTCTTTATCACGCCATTTTATTATCAACATATCCTGTACTGGTTTTGTTAATGAGTTGTGACTTTAGTGGTGTGTACGAAATTTTTTAAAGGCTAAAGAGGGTTGAAGTTTTTATAAATTTGTATAATATTACTTGTACTTTGGCTTGTAGGTGTCAAGAGAAAGAGAAATACGGCACGCGAGAAAGAAAGTCAGATAGAGGAAAAGCGCGTGATAGGTAACATGCGATACAGAGAAAAAGCGTATGCAAAATCGTAAACGAGAGAGAAAAAAGTGCGATGGTGAAAAGACATGGAGAAAATGCGATGAAGAGAAAGAAAAATAACAGATAAAGAGAGAAGTTGTGGAAATAGTGAAAGTGATAAGGAAAGTAGCAGAGAAAGAAAGTGACAGAGAAAGAGGGTGCAACTAATATACAGAAAGTGACAGAGAATTGACAAAGAAACAGAGAGAGTGATGAAAAAGAGAAAGCGACAGAGATAAAGAAAGTATTAAAAAGAGAGAGCGTGACACAAAGACACAAAGAGGACGTGGCAGAGAGGAAGAAAGTGAAAGAAAGAAAGTGACAAAAATATAGAGAAAGTAAAATAGAGAAAGTGAGAGAAATACAGCAAGAGAAAGTATGGTTTACTTGGAACAGTAGGTGAAATATATTATAAAATACACTTAGATATTCAAAGATGGTTATAAGATAATTAATTAATTACTGATGAGATAATTAAAATACACGTTTAAAGATTTTATCAATATTTCGTTTTAAATCACGGCAATTAATGGATTCACTTAATGTATGTGGTGGAGGAGGGCAGTTTAGAAGAAGTGGACCCGCATGAGCATGGAGAGTGAATGGGAAAACAGTGATAATTTACTGATAAAAGATCCCCCCAATTCACCTGGCCAATATTCGGTCCTTAGAACACATCTTCTACATCAACTCAATATATTGGGAACTAGACTCATTAGATCACTACCATCAAGGTGGATACGATGTGTCATCCTGTCTTAATGAGATCGCTACATATGATGTGGCTTTGTTATAAAGTCCTTTTTGTAAATATTTAAGCAAAATATCACGAATGCTATAATATTTACTATAAAAATTTCTATACTTTAGAATCGGTGGGCATACGTACTAAATGTCAGACTAATTTAGACTGCTTTTCTGTTGGTGGACAGCTCTGTGTTTGAATTCCGACTGAGTAGAGTTTTTTTATCATAGAGTTTCCTTTTTCTTCGTTTAATAAAAATGCGGGTACATTTTTATTATTATTTTCTTAGCACCTCATCTTACTACTCATTCAGACTATACGTATATGTAATAACTACAAAAGTGAGTTAGGGATAGATAAGGTTGAATTTAGAGGAAATGTAACCGCATTTGTGTGGAAAACCATTTATGAGAAACCACCCTCAAGACAACCGACTGAGATTCCAACTCCAATGTTCCTGTTATCAGCAGTCTAGTCCAACACGAAAGTGATGCCTTAGATTATGGAGCCACCAAAGCAGGTGGTTAAATAAACTATAGCTTCCTCACTACTATACCATTAGCGTAATTAATTGCGGATAGCCCAGACGGGAACTAAGATGTGTTATAATAATCTATAAACAATAATTTAAAGGAACACTTTTAAATAGTTAGCAGCTGAAAGGTGAGGTATGGGCTGTCAGCCACCTCAGCACTGTACTTTGATACAGTACCTTTCTATAAGATACATTTTAGAATATAACTTTATTAAACTGTCAAGTATAGAATATTCCAATAAGTTTATATCTTTAAAGTCGATTGTTTAAAACTACCCGTGGTAAAAATTGACTTCTTAAATATCTGTGATTAATAAAACATGCATTTAACATCCTATAGACAAATACACATATTTTTTGAATACTTTCTTAATACTTGATAATGTAGATTAATTTTAAACCCGCAAGATTGTGAAGATCATGAAATATGTGAAATAGAAAAAATTTTCCTATAGTTTGATAAGGATGGCTACAATCAGGGAACATATTGAAAACTTGTAAATGTCAGAATATTTCAAGCTGTCAGACAACTCAAGGAAATGTTAGGTAGGTAGTTGTGTAATATATCGAAGAAAATGGTATTTAGTATTTGGCTGTCTAGGAATGAGAAATAGATTTATTTTAATCAAACAGCAGTTTTAATTAGGTATATGCTTTTTATTTTCAAGTGCAAACTTATGAAAGACAGAATATTTTGATTTTTAGAAAATTCTCATTAATATTCCTATTTAGATTTTTGGATCCAAATAGTCGAGGATTTTTCTAAATTTGTAGCCGAGTTGGTGGTGAAAAAATTCATCAATAAACTGTAATATTCAAGAAAGGTCCTTAATATTCAAATAAAAAATATCCTAGCAAAGTTATTCTTCAAATAAGCCTACTTCAAACCCTTATAATATTATTAGTAATAATATTTATATAGTGTTTGGCATGAAACTCTCTTATTGCTCCCAAAAAAATCTAAATACTGTTTTATTCTTGTACTATATTGTTGTTCATTCATTCTCAACTATATGTTGGTTGACAAGAATAAAATAAATTGTCTTTAAAAAAATAAAATCTATCTGCGATTTAGGGAAGTGTTTTTTCCTCCCCATCGTTTCAATATGAAATCTAAGCTCGACAAGTTGCAAACAAAACTGTTTTATAACTTTTTTAATGTTTTGATAAAACAAGGAAAAGCAATGACGTTATTAGGGGTGGCTTCAGGGTAATACGAGACGGTGTGGGAGTGTGAGAGATTATAGGGGTGTGAGGGGTGGGGGAGGATGGTAGATGGAGGAAGGGTGGAAAGCAAAAGGGAGGGAAAGAGAGGATGCAGACAGATAGGGGTGAAATTAAATTGAGGAGTAAACAGATGTTAAATAAACATCCTGAAGTCAGGGAGATGGTCGTGGTAGAATATTATCTGATATTACTCCCGTGGATATTGCGTGGACTTAAAATCATTGTAGAGCAATCAGTTGATGTAAACCAACAATTAGATAGTGTGAATATTTTGAGATATATTCTTAAGGAGAAATCCTGTAAGAATTTAAATCATTAACGTTTTTAAATATGCTTAAATAGTTGTTTAAAAAAAACTATGTCTTCAAAGTTTACAAGGCCATCCTACATAATTTTATGTAGGGTTGGGTGGGAGGGGGGAGTTACTTGGGGGATGGGATCATACCTACGGTGGCTTGTAGATAAATCATTCAAAAGGAGGTGTCATAAAATCTGTCAAAAATTAAATTCTATTTGAAGCATGGATTAAACATCTAAGCGATTATATTTGTTAAATACGGATATAGCTGCAAATATAAGTAGTATTCTTTGTATTAAAAATTGACACATAGACATGGAAATCGATCAGAGGACCTTTATCTTCGAACGCCAAAGCGCTCACCACTGAGCTATCCAAGAGTCGTGATGGACGGGCGGAAATCATCATCTACATAATATGAGTGATCAATCAAGATCACAAGCTATCAGATAACGCAGCCACCTTCGACTCGGTAGGGCTTCATGCTGCCAATAGTGCAATGGCGATTGTAGGAATGCTCATATCATGATGGATTAAAAAGCAAAACTATTATTATTAGCACCGCGTCTTACTACCCGTTCGGGTTATACACACTTACGCTAATGTGTCATGTTAGGGTGATTGTGAGATGAAATGGAGGACTTACAGTTTAACGTGGGATCCGGACCAAGTTTGAGGCTTAGCATTCTACACATTCACAAGTTGTGATTAATACACGTCTTGTCAGAGGTGAAGGAAGGCTATCAGATAAATTTGCGCAAAAAGCAAAACTACTTTATAAATTGGTAGTTACGGCTATAACCTACCAGAATATTGAATTCTTTAAATTAAAAAAAGTATAGCTTTTTGAAGGAGTTTAAGGTGTTTTAAAACATATCTTGTGTTGTAGGTACTATGAATTTTACTAGACTGTCATAAGTTATTAGTCTAGGCAGTGAGAAGTATCACATATATAGATTATTAATTCAAATTTCGAAATATGTTCATAATAAATATATTTAATAAATTCATACATAAATTCACTTTATTTTATGCTGTCACTTTTGATAAATATTATCAATATATCTAAAACAATACTAATAATATAGTAACACGTTATCAAAATTAGCTGAAAAAAAAAGTTATTATTTTTAATAGACCCTTCCTATCAGAACTTTATTATAAAAAGGTGACTTAAAGATATTAAATTCAACACTTACTTATAAACTTTAATTTAAGATTACATTAAAAAAATAATTTAAATTCAACTGCTACCCACACCGGTAGGCACGTGGTTTAAATTTCGAACCTATTTAGACTGGTTTGTCAGAAACAGGGTGGTCGTTGTTGGAACCTGATCCGGATGTATTTAGGATATGTTTTTTTTATTATAGAGGTGCCCATTCTTCCCCAAAGCAATCGAGAGTACATTTCCTCTAAATTCATTACTATCTATTGCTACCCCATAAGTGCAATTCAATCTGGATAGTCCATACGGCTAGTAAGATTCATCGCGATAAATACAAACCGTTACTAGAATTTACTATCATTACTGGTTTTTAAGCCAGTCTATGACATCCTGATGTCAATATTACCAAACCTAAACCTACCAAACATCTAATTTGTATAAGTTATGCATGAAAGGTTAGATGTTAATCTTACAATAGACTGGACTGCCGATGATGGGGAGATTGGTGTTCAAATTCCGGCTAGGTGTACTAAGTGTGGTTATTCATAAATGGTTTTCCACTCTACCTCTACGCAAATATGGGTACACTCCCTCTAAAATTCAACCTTTAATATCCATAAAACATAGGTGTAACTATTATATAGCTGCACAAACAGAATGTGTTAGTCAAACGAGGTGCTTAAAAAAATTCCTGTTAAGTTTTGGTGCTGTTGCGTTAACACATCATTATATATATATAATTATTAAGAGATAAATACCAAGTGACATTACCTTATAAATAAAACTAATATTTGGTCGTTGGTGTATATATATATACACGCCAACGACCATTATTATCATTATTATTAGCACCGCGTCTTACTACCCGTTCGGGTTATACGCACTTACGCTAATGTGTAATGGTAGGGTGATTGTGAGATGAAATGAAGGACCTACAGTTTAACGTGGAATCCGAACCACGGTGGAGGCCTGGCATTCCTCACATTCACAAGATGTCTTGTCAGAGGTGAAGGAAGGGTTTGGTAATCAGATAAATCTTTGCCGGGACCGAGGATCGAACCCCGGCCGCCAGCGTAGAAGTCTGACACCTTACCCCTATACCACCAGGTCACCTACACCAACGACCAAACATTAGTTTTATTTATAAGGTAATGTTACTTGTTATTTATCTCTTAATAATTAGAGTAGTAATCGTTTTGTATGAATATATATCTAGGCTATGAAAATGTAATATTGAATAAAATAAATCAGTTTAACTCTAACTGTAAAATTCCCATTCACCAAAGAAACACCTTTTGGTAATATGAACGCAACTCAACCAAACCTTATACACAGGACACTTCTCTTTGAATTTGGAATTTATATTCTAAGTTCACCTTGCTTTTGAAATGCAAATAACATTTCTACGAATTAAAAGGATTAAACAAATCACATTTTGTTTTTTATAGTTTTTATTTTTGACCCATTTTCAAGTTTGAAAAATTTTCTCACCTCTTGAATGGTTCTTCTAAAATTTCACAAAATTTAAACTATCTTTCTCATTGAGAAATACTAAATATTCTCTATACAGCTGTATACACATGTAAAGAGGTGTCATTAGACTTTTATATAAATATTGATACTTCGATTTCACTTTTACATTATGTAGTTTCTCCATGAAATTGAAGCACACCTCGCATGTCACAAGTACCGTGTACCATGTATTCATTAATAATATTAGGTCTAAAGATAATAATTGGCATAGTACTGTGGGAAATGATAGTGCATCAAATCCAAATTATGGAATGCCTACTTCAGTGAGACCATTACAAACATTTTCGCAGATCCTCCAAACAGGTCGACAGCCCTCTCGTCATATTAGTAGCAATGCATACATTTATTTTGAAGCACAATCAATAGTGCAATGCAAACCACAGACCAGATTAAACAGGGGGAAAAATAACCACCATTAATATTATTCGAACAAATCTGTTAATTTATTTGTCCTAATGATGGAGAGTTATTTTTTTTATTATTTGGAAGAGGATGTTTTGTTTATGATTTGCGAGCTAGTAGTACTTGGATTCCTGTGAAATGATTGAATAAAATTTTAACTCAAAAACGAGATAGGTCCTCTGTTTAGGAAAATATCGGTTTTCACACAATATTCATAATAAGCCAAACAAATAGTTGGCATTTAACAGCCAAACAAAACATTCCATATGGAACGTTAACTAGACATTTTATAACATTTAAATCACTGTCAAACAATACGACTGCATTTGATAATAGCACCATTCGTTGAAGACCCTTGCATAGTTTCAGTTAGATGAGCTTTTCATGTTACTGTTTTTGTTACAATTAGTTTTAGGGGATGGCTCGGAGTTGTTGCCAGGGCAAGATCAACTTGACTGTACTGGTTAATTGTCCCCTAACATTCCGTATCAATTTGACTTTATATTGACAATGCACAAACATCTACTAGCCACATTATAGTGTGTGTGTGTGGTTGGTCATATGGACACACATATCCTATATATAGAGTAGAGAATATGTTTTACATGCATTGAGTGCCAAGAAATTTGGGAGTAATTACAGATTAGAAGCGAAATTATAATTTAGGGGTGTGTGAACAAAAGAGGTTTAATACCATTATCTTACACCATGCGAGCACAGAAGTTGACTTAATTTTATTAAAATGCTTTTGTGTCAATAGTGCCGACTATAAAAGTGTATTTATTATGTTATTAATATTATTAGCAACACGTATTAATACCCGTTCGGGTTATACGCACTTACGGAAATGTGTTATAACAGGGTGATTGTGAGATGAAATGGAGGACCTACAGTTTAACGTGGGTTCCAAACCAGGGTGGAGGACTGGAATTTCACACATTCACAAGTTGTGATTAATACACGTCTTATAAAAGGTGAAGGAAAGGCTTGGCAATCAGATAAATCTGTGCCTAGACCGAGGATTGAACCCCGGACACCCAGCACATAGGTGTGACACCTCACCTTTGGACCACCAGGTCACCTTTTATAATGTTAATAAACAAGATAGTAAGGGCTAATATTAGAAAAATATTCAAACATTAGCCTGTGAAGAGAATGTAAGATCATATACTGAGGAAAATAAAACATGCATCAAACCGGGAACTCAAATTTAGACCTTTCTGGTCAGAATAGAGCCCTATAGTACACACCAAGTATACACACAAGTATATCTACGATAGAACGGGAGATAAGAAATGATGCGCTCGGATCAAATGTCCTTCAAGCCGGTCCCACATTATTCACGAATGCTAACAAATGTTCGTGCTATGACAGAATTGCCTGACAAATTTAGGTAAGAATTAAGATGAATATTCGGCCTAAATATTCATCCTCTTTCGTAAATAGTTTAGGACAGGCTTTATGTCCGGGTTTCTTATGGCCTACCCTAAATCTGGTCTTGATTATTCAGTGTTTAACATCAAATAATATATATAATTTATTATAGACCCCCGTATAAAACTAGATATATATATAATAGACCCCTATAGAAAACTATATATATACATATATATTTACGTATATTATACAGACCCTCTAGATTGGTCGGGTACTGCTGGAGGTACGCGCAGTCCAGGTTGAATACCACTGGTCTATGGCGTAGCTCTCCTAATAGAAGGGGAGATCATGGCTAGAATACAGGTCGGTTGTTCTGATTATAATTTTTTTCCAAAGAGGCTTACCATTCTTTCCCTATGAAAATATGGGCACACTTAAATTACATTTTATCGCGCTTACCCTATCAGCATGATTCAAGTAAGTACAGCCCGGAAGATTAGTAAATGTAGTACAAAATATATAAATTAATAGTTCTTTAAATGACTGTATACCATTAGATTACGTCGAAGTGAAAAACAAAGTAGCAATTTTCTAAATCTCAAACATAAAATGTTCCAAATTTATCAAAAATCCCCATGATTATATTCTTGGTAGTTAGTACACTTCTGCCTCCAAGGTTTGAAGCATTCACACATTGTTTGGAATGCCACATATGTACATCACTCACCCCTCACGGCCTACATATTACCCAAGCACCCCTTCTCTGAACCATCCTCCCCATCATAGCACACTCATTATATCTGTACCAAGCGGTACTTGCAATCATACATGTATATACACACACATGTTGTCATACCACAGAGATTGCGCATGAATTCATGATAGTACTCATTCACATATTACAACAACCACGCTAGTTCAACAATAGGTAGATCCCCAGAATTTGTGGTAAATAGGATGGTTGTATTACATTAAATTTAAAAGTTGATAAATAATGCTTATATATTTAAAAACTCAATGGCATCAGCCCGCAATCGAGTTATACCATTCAAGCAGCCGTTAATCCCAGTTTTCTAGACTAGAACCAATAATATTTTATTCAAGTAGCTCCTCATCTGTTCTGACGAGGCTGAGTTGACCCCGTTTCAGACTCGCTGATACACAGAAAATCTAGAAGTGCCAGGGATCGAGACCAGGACCTCTGGATCTATAGCCTGGAGCTCTGACCACTATATCTCAGAGGAGAGCTAATTAATACTTGAACATATTGTTGGTTAATAATAGCAGCAAATTAAGTTGTATATTTTATGAGTGGAGACATGATTGCTAAAATCCTTATTGCACATGGTGTTTAAATATTTAATAAAACAAAATAACTCTCTTAAGAGTTCAAACAAATGTTCCACTTGTTTTTGTGGATTTTTTACTAAATGGTGTTTCACTCTATCTCCCTACAAATACGAATATATATATATAAATAAGTACTACCTTTCTCACACTTATTCCATTAGTGTAAATATGTGAATAACCTGAGTGGTTAGTAATACGATAAGCACGGAAAATTAAATTAATATATCACAACAAAGAAGATAATATAGGCCTATAAATATAAATATTTTCACTTTCTAAATAATTACAAAGAAAACTGTCCCGAATTAAACATTTACATAAGAATATTAGTCCATTTTTAAGAGATGGATATCGACCTCACTGGCCTTGGGGTAAAGTTATAAATTCAGGAACCAATTTTGTGGGTTCGAACCCAGCCGGGGGTCAGCGGATTGTTCTTGAGCGATAAAAATCCGTAGCACAACTTTCTTTGGAGAGGAAGTAAAGCCGTTGGGTCGGTCTGATCAAATGAACCCTGGAAGATAGAAATTATCGTGTTCTGATATTATTTGTCAGTTCAGACAATGCACGTTAAATACCTTAAATAAATTAAAATAAGAGATAAATGTTCGTTATATACTGTAAAGGCGTATTTTTATAATTGATTTTACTGATAAGGTTAACATAATGTCTGCAGATTCAGATATTTACTCAAGTTTTACAGGATTTTTTTTTAGTATTCTTTCATTACGTTAACAAATATGATTTTCTTAAACTACCATCAACCAAATTAACTATATATTCACTTAAAATGGGCTATTTATAAATGATTGGTTGTCAACAATACTAATTAATATGATTTTATATGTTACCAATAAAGCTATAATCGAAATACCATAAAAATAGTAGATTTAATATAATTTATGGTATTTGACTTAAATTAATTATATTTTCAAAACCAAGATAAAATTCCATTATTTTTTATTGACTTCCATTATCTTTAGAGCTGAAAAATATTTTAATTTACTATTACATCGTATACACTTAGAACCTATTGAATCTATAGTGTAAATAAACAGGCTATTTTTATATTTACAAACGCTTTGAAGAAAGAGTTAATTTAAAAATTTAATCCATGAAGATAGGGAGGATTTTAGAGAAATGCAATAGAATAAATGTTTAAATAAAGAACAAAAATCCATATTTTGATAAATACTACCATAATACACTCACCGGGATGCAAACAAATTCAATCTCGGCCTTTTTTGGTTAGAGTCAAGTATACTGGCGTTGAACAATAACATTCCCTCTCAAGTCTATTCAAAAGTCTACCATCATGCACCACGGTTTGACATAGTACAAACACAGTTTACATTTGAAACAAAGACGTCTTTTCAAAAAATGACATTCTGATGGAGAGATTCTGTTCATAAAAAAAGACACCCAGACAGGGATAAAAACTCTGGAAAACCGGTCTTACAACTGAGCTATCCAGAACATTCAGGGCTCAAATACCGTCTGGGTTAAATTTTTTTGAATATGCAATAAACATTTTATTGGCAAAAGTGTATGTTTTACCATTAATATTTTAGTTTTACTACCCATACTGGTTGTTGGAAATTTAAATTGCACTAATGAGTTAAGGATGATTAAGGTAGACTTTATAGGAAATGTATCCTCATTTTTGTATTAAAAAGATACATTTTATAATTGCAGTGTTTCTAACAAAAAAATTACAAATTACAAATTCTTAGGTGGGATGAAAGGAAACGTGAGTTAAGATATATATTTTTGTAATTTTTAAGACAAACAAACTTTTTTTTGTGGCAAAAATAAACCTAAATGTTTCTACTGAGGCAAAATTATATTTATTTTCTACATTTTCCAATCTTCAAAGTTCTTGAACACTGGTAATTAGCATGGTGACATTTGACATAAGACCTTTTTTAAATTAAGAAAGTGTCATCACCTCCTCCTTTATAAGTGGGCCTTAGACTCTGTCAGGATGTGTTATGGCCGAGGATAAGGGAGAGGTGATGGGGTATATTTGTGGGGGTTCGTGAGTGTGTTAAACTTGGGTTTAAAAAAGGTTTATTAGTACTACTATGTTTATTACAAATATGATGTTGGTAGAGATATTATAATGAAATAACTTAGAGAATACTCGGAAGCTTGTGACAAAACGAGGTGTTGCTAGGAATTACTTATTTGTTTATAGAATAATCAAGACATCCTTCAACACGTGTTCTGTCATTCGAAACTCATAACATACTATGTTACACAAAATCTCCTTCCAATTTAGGCCGTTCGGTTACAAAAGGATGTTTAGTCAAATTACGCAATGCACATGATAGATACAGTTTATCCCGACTATCCAACCTAAACGGGACCAACAGATGGTCAAATAACCAAAATGATAGAAAATAAGAAAACAAGGGGTGACGCTGAAACGAGATATAACAAAATTAAATTGAAGTGCAGATAGATATGAAATAAGGATTAATAACTACTGAATAGTATAAATAATACAATAAATTACAGAACTATTATTTTATTCATCTAAAATACAAAGGATTTTAACTTAATTAAGATGTGACTTTTATTATATAATGTAGTATGCAACATTCAAAAGTCATTATTTAAAAAAATCGGTGATTGAAGTATTTCTCAGCTTTGCATATTCTCTTTGTTGAGATGAGGTCGGACCAATAACACGTTATAATGTGTCGGATAAAAGGAAATGTCGGATAGTCGATGATCGGATAACCGGGACTCTACTATGTACCAAAACTGTAAAGGGAAATATTTGTAGAACATTAAACTAAATGTGTAAATGTGTCCACTGAAGTAATGTTTTATTTATTTTTTGACAGAAATATGTTTTGCTATGAAAACTTGAAAAAACAAAAACAATAGACATTAACTTGCATTTACTTATACCCCACCTTAGAAATCCAATGTAATATTACACCTTGCTATTATCTTAACATTTCTTGAGCCTTGTTCTCTGGAAAACTCAATTCCAACTTCCTGTCAAGCCGTAAATTTCTCAATTAATATCGTGCTGAAATGAAGTTCACTTCTGAAATAAATATATTGAACCAATCTTCAGTTCTTTCTTTCTCTCGCTCTCTCTTTCTCTTTCCCTTCGAGTCAACATTGCTAATGAGTGTGTTCAATTAACAAGGCGAACTAATGAACTGAGCTCGGGGGGAGTGAAAGAAACGCTCCTTCGCTTTTGTGTTGGTTCCATTCTGTCGTCTGCTCTCGGTTAATTGGCTCTTGGCTGCTTGTCGGTTTTCTTTTAATTTCGTTAAGAAAGAAAGTGATCCTTTAATTTTTTTCCAACATTAATTGGAAATATTTTTTAAAAATTAGTATATAAAAGGAATGGAAATAAAATTTATGTCAATCATTATTCATAGATACGAAAATTTTAGTAGAACATTTCAATTTAAAAAGTGATCATTTGAAAATGTAGTCATTCATATTAATCCAATGTGGGCAGTTAACCATCGAATTATTCTTGAAACTAGGACAAAATGTTATTGTGTTTTAAAATTACGATTATAGTCAGTTTATGAAACTCGCTCATTTGTGTAAGAAAATTTTAAAATTTGTATAAAAAAAAGATGCTGCTTTGTGGAGGTGGCTAAGATTATATTTAAACAATTTCAAAACTTATTTCACTAGAACCATTAATTTCTTTTAACATTCCACAGTAGAGGCTTATCTTTTATATAGCTTACATGTACATTTTCTTTCGTCGAGAATGTATTGAAGAGTAGTTCATTGAACTCAATAAACACTAAATAATTTAAAACCAATTAAAACTTGTAATATATCTTTCTAAATCAGGGCAAGCCATTATATTTTGAGGATGCGTGCCCAATCTGTTGATAATTGAAGCAGAAATTCTTTCAAGGGCCCATATTAATTTTGAATAGCAACGAAGAATGCAATAGTGGATGAGTTTTTACTAGACCTATATATGGAATGCTTCTGAAATGTTAAAAATAAGAAAGCTTTAGTATCTTTTCACAAGAGACAAATTTTTTGACTTTTTTTCAATAATAAAGGACCAATATTAATTTTGTAAGAAATTAAAATGATATTAATTTTTAGTATTATTGAAATCATGGTCATGCTTTACTTCAGTTTAACTTTAAAGTTATGTTAATTATCTTATCAGATTGATGCGACTTGTTAAGACAATGTTAGCACTATTTTCTTGAACAGCTCATATTACTGGTTAGGTAAAACAAAGAGAAAAGCCAGTCATAAGATTTCTTATACTGTCAATTTTAACAAATTATTCCATGACTAGATATTCTGCTTGATACAAGGAATATATATATATAAACGAATATATATAAACACAGGCCGTAGCATAACATGTGGGACCCACCTCACCGGTAAATAGGATACACAAAAACAATGAACGCAGTTAATATACACGTGGATCCCATTTGATCTTGTTTCTAAGTTATAGTTATGTTTGTACTCCAGTAATGTGGAGCTGCTTATAACTATAGGAAGTGTATGTCTGTCATTTCCATGTAAGACGTGGCTAAATGTTGTAGACAAATGTGCGAAAAAGAGACACATTAAGAATCTTTAAAAATATAGGGAATTTATTACTCAAAGTTGTTGAAGCGAAGAGATTTCATGCAAAGAGAAGTGTGGAGAAAGTTAGTGATTATGGATCAAATACGGAGAAGCTGTTTTTTGAGCAATAAGCTCAGCTTCTACCCTACCTCGTAGGGGAACGGCGTGATTATGTATGTATGTATGTATGTATGTATGTATGTATGTATGTATGTATGTATGTATGTAGGTAAATATATATTTATGTAGGCCTATGTAGTAATAATAATAATATTTAGCACTGCGTCTTACAACCCATTCGGGTTTATACGCTTCAAGTACTAATTACTCTAATGGATTAGGAATTGGGAAGGTTGTATTAGAGGAAGTGAACCCGCATTTGCGTGGAGGTAGAGTGGAAAACCATTTAGGAAAAACCACCCTGAGTTCACCCGACCGAGATTCGATCCTCGATCTCCCCGTCCTCAGCAGTCGAGCTCAACACGACAAGCGCGTTAGCCAACTACGCCACCGAACGCGGGTTAGGCCTATGTTGCAGCTCACTATCGCGTCTAACGCACAGCACAGTATCAACTGCTCTTATCAAGAGAACAGGATTGACCGATATAACATACCTAACTAGTCCAGGTCGAGAGATAACGAGTATGGTATAGGCTTCAACCATCTTGGTGTAAACAATTGGTTGTAACTTGAAAACTAGGTCAAATGGGACACATGTTAAATGAACTTTTTTAATTATTTATTTATCTCCTTTCTACCACTAACGTAGGTCTCACATGCTACGGCCATCCTGTATATTTGTCATTTAACTCTCAATTTTTACCTTTACCTGCTGTTTTCTAGATGTAAAAAAATCACTCATAAACAAAATAAAATTATGAATACAACTATAACTGCACACCTCTCAGTTCTATAATTACCTGAATAATGATATTTAATAGCAGAGTTTCACAATTTCCGTTGTAATGAGAAAGGAGTTTTACTACATAATAATTCTACTCAACCTGTCCTCGTTTGAACAGTTGGGTCGGCGTTTATATTGCAGGTATTGTAAAACGTTTTGTCAAAAGACACGTATTCGTCATTTCTCCACACGGCTGAGGAACAACCTGTCAACACTTCATACCACTGCCGGTCTGTTGAAAAAATATTAAACTTGCAACATAATTTGAACGATACCAAGGATTCTGGAGTGGAGCGCATGCCTCAGGAACAGATGTTCATTGGTTCAAACCTTGCCAAGTCTTTTTTTTTTTTACCAAAAGGTGAAAAATCCTTCACAAAACTTTCTACAGAGAGGAAATAAAGCCGTCAGTCTCATTTAGAGTGTGGCATATAAAATAGCCCTGGGAGTTGTATGAAATACTTTTCCTGACCAAATGTGTAAGCTCTTTCTTGCTCTCTCGTAGAATTATGTGTGGAAAGCAACGGGAAACTACTGCATTCACAATTTCCATAGTACAATATAACTTCTTTAATCCGAACTAATTGGGATTGAAGCTTGTTCTGATTGTACAGAATTTGTATTAAGTGAGCGAATATGGAAGGTTCGGTAGGGAGATAAAATATATTCACAAATCTCATATAACAGTTGAATAATTATAATAAAAATGTACATTTACTTACAAAAAAAACACATAATGATGACTACAACATGTAAGTATTTGTTATTTAATATCACATGTTTCTTACAATTTTCTTTTAATTTTGAATTTGTTATCAATAAAATATATTTCACTTGACTCTTTTTTTGTGTTTTCCCCCCACGTTTAAAAAAAACCCATCTATAATTCCAAACTATTTGGGTTCAATCTAACGGAGTTTTACTGTACATGTGCCTTCTCCCAGATGGAGCAAGTGGCATCAGTAACAAGGCGATGAGCCAATTGCGCGCACTGCTCTGGATGATACAATATGGCCAAACTTCGGGTTGTAGACGCACATTCTACTGATATAATCTGGTACTGATGGAAATCTCCTCTAGGAAGATAGGCCTATAAATACATAGTTTTATAGCAACGTTGGTGGAGGAGAAAAAAAACTTTGGACAGTAGTAAATAATATTAAAATCGTCTCGCATTCCAGTGGTTTTCACCAGCCCTGGTCTAGTGTATTTTACAATATTTTAATTTAATTTAAATTTAGTTTTCTTTCATCCATTAGAAAACATCAGTTATTATTTTATGTTTTTTTTTTTGCTTCCATTTCTGTAGTTATTTTTGAATTAATTAACATACACTTAGCTTAAGGTAAAAATAGACACCTCTAGAAACAATTTAATTCACTAAGCCTATGGTTTCTTAATGATATAATGGTTTCCGGGAAGCATATAAAATAAAAAGACGTTGCGATTTTGCTTATGTTTGACTTACGAATGTACGTAAAGCATGGAGCCTCTTTATATAATCAATATCATAGTACTTGTTTCATACTATAAAACCAGAACATGCAAATAGGAAAAAATATATATATTTAAATATACTAGCCTCCATCGTTGTTTTTGCCACATTAAATACAAAAGTTGTTAACGGCTAAATCCAAACAGGGCCACGAGGAAAGTTGCCATGAAAGAAAATGATTTTGCATCAGCATGGAGAGAGCTTGGAAAACACCACATTGACATCAAGATTTTAGCACCGTTCAGGTTACGCATATGCACTAATTACGCTAGTGCGTTAGGGATGAGTAAGGTTGAGTTTAGAGGAAGTGTATCCACATTTGCGTGAGGAAAGGGGGTTTAGAGTGGAAAACCATTAAGGAAAACCCACCCTCAGTTTACCTGACCGAGATTTGAGATCCAATATCTCCATAGCTCAGGGGTTCCCAACATTTTAGACCGAAGGAGTTCTTTCACAACAACAAAAATTCATGCACTTATACACCAATATTATGAAAATTCAATAGCGACAGTTCCAGTTTACAAATATAAAATCATAAGACAATCGGAAAACATCACATGTTCTCTCTTCAAATTTGACAAATGTCCTTTAAACAGATTTGTAAAAATTGTCAATCCTAATTACTGATGTTATTTAATAATATGAGAAAAATGTAGAAAATGTTCTAAAATGGCCTCACGGAGCCTTAGATAACTATAGTGAACCCCAGTTTGATAAACGCGGGTCTAGTCTATTTTAGAGAGTGAATCCTTAAAATTACACCATGCAACCACTGAACCGGGTAGATAAAATAGCTATGAGAAAAATAACCTCCTAGTTTGTCCAGCTTAGATTCAAACCTCAAACCTCTTTGTCATAAGCAGTCCGATCAATTCCAAGGCTGACATATGGGACCATGTGACCATCCATGCTGATTGTTTTCCATGATTTGCCAGTAGTTTCAAGGGATGGGGGTGTTGTTCGAATATAGGTCCGATACACTAGGGGTGGTTTTCTCATATGTGAAATAGGGTTCAATATACTAAAACTATCATGATGCTAAATAAAAAGAGTTTGAACGGTTAAAAAAACATTACCCTATAACTCTTTGTTTTCCCAAACTCTCTTCACGCTACCGCGTTTCCCCATAGCGACTATTTGTATCCTATACCCATGAATAAATCTGTCAAATAAACATTGTGTTAAAACGTATGAATTAAAACAATAATTTATCGGTTTAAGCTTTAAGTTTGATTCATAAATGGCGGGAAAAATTGACTTCTGGAACACAATATGCCTTACAAACATTTATATTAGGTGCTGCAATTTAATAAAGATATCAATATAAGAAATCATTTGTTAATTTAATTTTAATAAAGAGGGAACTTTATATTACTCGCTTATTCCAGAATTGTTTGAATTTGATAATTCATACAGGCTCTAAATTATGTTTTCATACTTCACGTCTTACTACCCCTTATGATCTAGGGATGAGAAAAGAGAAATAATATATATAAATTAATAGACGTGTATTTGAGTGGAGTAAAATTTGTAAAAACCATAATATGAAAACAACTGTAGTGCTTCCAACTGGGTTTCAAATCCTGATCACCAGGAAAAAAATTAAATTAGTTTGGACTGACGCCTTCGTTGTCGTATCCATCGACTTGAGTTTAATTTAAAAATCAATTGTTTTTTGCGACCCCTTGCAGTACTGTATTTCGAATGCGACAATCGAGATAATCTCCCCCGAAATTATTCAAACACGAAACAGTAATTATGTTAATTTTTTTTTAGCTATCTCTTTTTGAATACATCTCTTTTTAGAGAGTAAAATCAACAGTAATGTCTACTGAACACTCTAGCACACACACACACACACACATTCAAGCCAAAGAAGAAGGCAAAGAAGAAGGCAAAGAAGAAGGCAAATGAAAGGACACTTGGACAGACGTATGACTTGGAAGAAAGATACTCTTTGTATTCCACCAAGATCAGCGTGTGTCCATAAAGGAAATGACAGTGAGGGCAGGACACAAAAATACAGAGTACAACACTTCCCTTCACACTCTCATAAAACGCTGATGTCATCCTTTGGGTTACTGAACTCCCTTAAGTAATTAACTCTTTTAAAAAAATCAAAAGATCTCAGCGTCAAAGGATTTTTTTTCCTCGAAAAAATTAAAAATAAGCTTGTATTAATTTACATATATGATAACATATTATACCATAAATTATTTTACAATTGTCGGCAACCTATAGCCCATGGGCCAGCTACGGCCCACCGACTGATTTTATCAATTCCGCAAAAGAGTTAGCAAACAAACAAACAAACAAACAAACTGTGTTTATAAAGATAGACTAATAATAAATTACTACAGGATATATAAGGTTGATATCGGTGGTCTCGGGAGAAAATGATCCCCTCAGGACCCAGCGCTCGTGGATTAAAACCCAGCTGGATTTTTCCTGAGGGATAAAAATCCGTAAAACAACTTCTTTTGGAGGGGTAGTAAAACCGTCGGCCCCATGTATATTGTGGCATGTAAGAATTTATTTCCTGGAGAAATATGTAAGCCCTTTTATTCTCACTCATAGTAATTCTAGTGTGCTGATAAATACCTCAAATAATTAAAAATATGCCTATATCCGAAACATAAAGTTGATTTTTTTTAATTGGCCCGTCAATTTATTTTAAGAAACCACATGGCCTGCGATATCAAAAAGGTTACCGACCCCTGCGATATAGCATGTTTTCATGCCAATTATATGAGTACATACATTTATTTGCATGCAAATTGTTTGCGATAGGCTATTTATGATCCAGATAACTTGTTATTTATGTGCTTGATTCATAGTTCGCCTCTTATTTGGCTTATAATTACCTTGTTGGTGATTGTGTGGGTAAGAGTAGCCTATATAGAAAGAAAGATATAGGCAAATATAACTTATACAAAGATAGAGAAAACAGAGGGAGATAATTTGTTACTTCTATAAATATTGCAAAATAAAGATGAGAACATGACTACACAATTAGAACGAAGAAATATGGATACAAGAATAAAATCGAGTGATTTATTTAAATTAATTACCATATTTACATAATCTCAAATAGCTTACATTAACTCATTTTAAATCCTATTGTTTACTAATTGAAGCCATTCAAAACATGTTCTCCCCCAATTTGGTGGCCGCATAGTCTAAGACACTCCTCTCACAATAGACTAGACTACCGATGACTGGGAGATCGGATTTACTGATGGTAGTTTTTCCTCAATGGTTTCTTACTATCTATCTCCAATCAAATGTGGGTATACTTATTCTAAATTCAACCTTTATAATGCCTAACCCACCAGCGTAATTAGTAAATGTGTGTATAACCTGAACATGAGGTAGGACGTGGTGTTAAAAAAATAAATAAATGTACCTTTGACTTAAATAATTCAAGGTGGATTTAAATAGACAAAATAGAACCATGAAAAAAAAATTCCTTCAGTCCAGTGTTCATAGGAAAAGAGGTAGAAACTTTACTATATCTACTTTCACGTATCGTATTCATAAGTCAAGTCGTATGATCTGCTGATGTAACTAATTATATATATTATGTATAGGGGGCCTAAATATAAAACAATACTAATAGTTTAGTAAAACGTTAACAATACTTAACACACAAAAATGAATTTTTTAAACTGTCCATATTATGAAAATTGAGTCTTGCTAATCTTCTGGGATATCCACATATTTACTCTAAGGAAACAAGGATTATGATTATAGAATTTAGAGAAAATATACCCACATCTGCATGGCGAGAGATAGAGTAAACCTTTAGGAAAATATACCTTAGTATATTTAGCATAGATTCACGCTCTAACTTTCCCGTCATTGGCAAACTACACAAGACGAGACTAATGCCTTTATCCGCTTTTTTATATCAAGGTTTAGATGAAAATTATCTAAAATTTTGCAACAAACAAAGTATGTTTTTAATTCATTATTTGACTATGGAAAACTTTTTTTTACTACACGTTTGACAACGTGTCCGGGATATAATCATTTAATTACACTAATTGGTTAGGTATGAGCGAGATATAATTTGTAAGAGATGTACCGACATTTGTGTGAGGTAGTATTAGGAACAAATTTAAGAAAAAATATCTCTAGGACACCCTGGGTCTTACACCGACCTACACGTCACCGGAATACCAAGTTATATGAGTCTATTTAGTCCGAGTGTCCACCGATGAGAATTTAAATTTATTATACAGCACAATTATTATTTATTATAATGAAAAATACAGGTTCATTAACTCCATACGTATCTTGAAATCAGTGACATCACATGAACGTTCGTATATTACAAGCTATATCTGAGCAAGTTTCATTTGACTACGCAAACTAGTTCTTACAATGTGGAAAGGGAGCATTAAGAGATCACTAGAGTTGCCCCTTCCCCACCCTCCTCCACCCAGTCAAATTAAGAATGTTTATATACTACAATTTTGCACCCAAGTATTGAGTTTTGAACCCCAGATCCAGAGATAGTACGGCTATTTTTATTTAGGGGGACCAAATTTATTGTAGCACCCCTCCCTATAAATTAAAATATTGGTCTTACTTGTTGACAATTTAAACGTCTTCTTTTTCATCTTTTTGCACCCCAACCCCATATATTGTACGGCCATTTTTGTTCAGGGGGACCAAGTTTAGTGTAGCCTTTCTCCCTCTAAATTAAAATATTGGTCTTATTTAATGCCAACCTAAACGTCTTCTCTTGCACCGTTATGTACCAAAATATGGTGTTATACACAATTATAGTTTTGCGAGAATTTTTTTAAATTTAATAAAAGGTCTGTAGGGAGGCAAGTTAAGTGTGAGCCCCCACCCCCCGACTAAACAAAAATGGTGGTAACTTCTTTAAGGTTGAGAGAAAAATAATTCAGAATAGGTGCAAAACGATGGTCTATATACATATTAAATTTGATGGGGTTGGGGGTGACAATTGATTAATTAAATATAAGGTTATTAACAAGAGGGTGGATTAGACAGTAAATGTACTTGCAATATGATGGTGATGGGAAGACTCAGATTCGAATCTAGGTCGGTGCATTGGGTAGAATTTTCTGAATGTCATTTTTCTTATCACTATGTGTTATGTCCAAGCCCATCACAACCATATTGCAAGTACATTTACTGTATAAGCTACCCTCTCAATAATAACCTTATATTTAGTTAATATCAACACACAAGCTGCCAATCAATGTAATCACGTGAATGTCCGTATGGAGGAGACAATTTATTTAATTTAAATCGCTTGAAAAATGATACCTGGACACGAAAATCAACCCAAGACCTTTTACTTAGCATGCAATTATCTTCAACTGAGCTATCCAGGGTTCGTCCTGCTCTCATAGTTTAAGGTTGAATCTGTATTAATAATAATAATATTTAGCACCGCGTCTTACTACCCGTTCGGGTTATACGCTTTTAGTACAAATTACTCTAATGGATTAGGAATTGGGACGGTTGAATTTGAGGAAGTGAACCCGCATTTGCGTGGAGAGAGAGTGGAAAACCATTTAGGAAAAACCGCCCCCAGTTCACCCGACCGAGATTCGAGCCTCGATCTCCCCGTCCTCAGCAGTCGAGCAGCTTAACACGACTAGCACGTTAGCCAACTACGCCATCGAGGCGGGTAACAAACTGTATTAATGAATGAATAATAAATAACCTATTGAGTTAAGGTTGCTGGGTTCAACTGTGCAATTCATATGGTGATATGCTAAGTCGGGTCAGAAAACTTACGTTAATATTAATTATTATTAATCATGTTCATATGTTTTAATTTATTTGAGGTATTTAACGTGGACATTCTGAACAGGCTGGTTGTATCAGCACTCAACTTATAAACTGACTTAAAGCTAAGACAGGCATGTCATTCAGCTCTCAGCCGATTAGCAGGCAGCCTGCTTTCTTTCTGTGAGCTCCTTTAGGAGTAGTTGGAAAAACAACTATTTGAAGATGAATACGAAAAATCCCTCCCGAGTGCAACTGTCCGGGATTCGAATCTCGATCTTACTGTCAACGATGATCTTGTGCAATACGAGTCTAATAAGTCCCCCCTACCCCCTCTTTTAACGAGCGAACGATGACGTAGTCTGGACAGATCACAAGCTGTAGATACCGTGGAGGCATTGTTGTCCCCGACATACTATAGCTCGTCATACAAGCACTCATTACCACCACCACCAGCCATATCCTCCCCTTATCCTATAGTGGTAATTAGCCCTCACCCCCCTGTGCCCCCCTCAGCTCACACCAGTGCAGGTAACAATGGGGACTCGTTAGCGACACGGCTGCAGGGGTGAGACAACTTTCCCTCCAGTTAGCGTTTACAACAATAATATTATATGTAGAGGAGTATGCTGGGACAGGACCACCACCACACGGACAGTGTAGAATTCAATTTTTATAAAAAAAAAAACTTTTAGAAAACAAAAACCTATTATTTGCTGCCAAATTATATTTTGAGGGCGCGTACCAAATATGTTGATAATTGAAGCAGAAATGATTTCAAGAGCTAATATTAATTTTGAGTAGAGATGAAAAACGCAATAATGGATGAGTTTTTACTAAACCTATCTATGCAATGCTTCTGAAATTTTAAAAATAAGAAAACTTGTGTGTAGGTTTACATATATGTATGTGGGTATGTATGTATGTATGTATGTATATGTGGGTATGTATATATGTTATGCATGCTATCCATGTGTGTATGCGTGTATGTGTGTATGTATTTATGTAGGCCTATTTTATTGGTTTTATTTTATAGGTATTGATGATATATATATATATATATCTAAAGTAAGAGATGTAGATAATATGGCTTGACACATAAATACGTTGAAGTTAAGCTATACCTTAATGTTTCTAGTTATCAAACGTCCGTCTTATTCCAATCGGTAAAGATCGAATACTCACCAAATAATCATTTCTAAAATGTATGCATTTAAAAATATAATTAGGAACGAACATTTTTAATAGTTGAAAATGAACTAAAACAATCTTAATTTATCCATACAAGCTGTGTGATATTCAATTCTCATTTATGGTAGATAGTTTAGATACCTACACAATATTAAAAATATGTTAGAATGATGGTAATTCTGTCCACCAAAAAATTTCTTTTTATTTTCATAACAAAAGTTTCTTCTTTCTAGAATCCTATTAAATATATGGCTGATCCAAGCTCACATACTTATAGTTTCAAGGTTAATAAAATTAATTTGTACTTAGGTATTAAATTGGTTTTTACCTAGTTTTATATTGACGAGCATTCTTTATAGTTTGAATAGGCTCCTTTATTGCTAGAGTAGTTGGACCAATGATGCACCCAAAAGGGAAAGTCAATTTGGAACATCTACCCCCTCAAACCCCAATACAGCAAATGTTGTTAGTAAAAACTTAAAACATATTAAGTAAAACTAAAATATAGATACCATGGAACAAGTATCTTATGCGTAAGCTAAATTTTAAGAGCAGAATTACGACTTTTTGTTATAATGGTATAAAAGTTAAAAGTTCCTCAAAAATTTTAAATAAAAAAAAATTGGACACCCATAACTTAAACCAAACTCACCATGACAAGCTACGGATTGTATCACCTAACCAAGTTTTTTTTAAAAAAAACGTTGTTGGACAGAAGAAGCATGTGTCACAAGATGCAAGATAACCTTTTATTGTTGTAGACACCTTTGTTCCTTGTTATTCACTAACAGCCAATTGTCTTGCGGCCTTAATTTCAGTAATTAACGCCTCTTGAATCACGGGCGACAACTTTGTCAACTTTGAGAGGCCTCTAAGTGAGCGTGACAGGAAGGGGAAGATTTGTCGCAGAGGTGTCATTAGAGAAGACACGCTCCGACAACAGTAAATTAGTCGCCCTCCACAGACAAATAAACTTGTTAAATAGCTGCTAAACGGTGTTCAACTGTTAGCTCTTTAAGAGGGGACATTATCTACTCGAGACTTGGCATGACTATTTAGCTCCGAAATACAACTTTATAAGAATGGAAAGGTGAAATGAGTAATCAGCACAGTTGTTGGTGACCTGACGGTAAGGTGTTAAGACTTCTGTGCTGGGGGTCCAGGGTTCAATCCTCAGTCCCGGCGCAGACTTATCTGATTTCCAAACACTTCCTTTATCTCTGACAAGACGTGTATTAATCACTACTTGTGAATGTTTGGAATTCCAGGCCTCTACCATGGTTCGGATCCCATGTTAAACTGTAGGTCCTCCATTTCACCTCACAATCACCCTAACATTAAACATTAGCGTAAGTACGTGTAACCCTAACGGGTAGTAAGACGTGGTGATAATAATAATATTAATAACAATAGTAATGATAATAAATCAGTAAAGTTTAAAAATGTTTAAAATTTAATACATTAGATAGTATCCCTAAATTTAATTAACTAGGCCTACTTTTAAAATAATCATACTTATATTTAAGTTAGTTTAATTCATTCAAATTCTTGTGAATTAATTTTAAAAAATCTAAATATTACTCTGGAGCTGCTACTTTTTATATATAGTACCAATACCTATGAAGTAATTCTAATAATAAAGTAAAATGTTATCAATAATAAAAGAAAAAAGTGTTTATTTCCTAAAGTTCCTTACTAGTAAAATTCTACTTGTATACGAAATAAGGAACAAATATTTTATAGTTGAAACTTGAAAGAATATTTTTTAAATTTTGCGAGTAAATGTATCTTATGTGTTGTAGATTTCAAAAAGTGATTTTCAGAATACGATATAATTTGACTAGTTTTATAATTATTTTGGCCGTATTTCTTTACATTTTATACTAATAAATGTTTCTGTCTCATAAAAATGATATACACATGCACATGCACACGCACACAAATAAAAATCAAGGATAATTTGCTTAGCAGTTCAAACACAAAAATAATGTTTGTATGCCCTGTTATTCTTTATTTGAATTTTTCGTGAATAAATTAAAACAAATCTTGAACTCTATGTATTTGTTTTAATTATGATTTAAGCAATAATATATTTGAAATAGCATGCATGTTTTAATCATTGGAAAAATGATGACACATTCTCAAATGTATTTATTTTCTATTGGTTCAAATTATTCTTGGATAAATGTAAAACTTTTCGTAATTATATTTTATTGTTTCTTATTTGGGAACATTACAACCTATAAAAAATAGTGTGTATCTTCTTTTTGCTTAAGGGCATTAGTACCACTGGCAACTCTAGAGCTTCGCAAGGATACATGACTTCAGCTTTATTATGGTAGTGTA
>CABFOV010004345.1:0-53537 GCA_902141375.1 Timema poppense | reverse complement strand
AGTACCCTGATCCACGAGGTGAGTCCTCCGTACTTACCCTTGGACTAGGAGTACCCTGATCAACTAGGTGAGTCCTCCGTACAGATATTTGGACTACACCTAATTTCATTGTTGAGGAACTGCATGCTTACTATTGAGTAATAGCGTTGTCATTCTTTTGTTTTTCGTGATCAGTCTTCCTTTGAATGTTTATCAAATTTGGCGATGCTGGGCTGTTGTTGTTGACAGTAATTGGTGTTTCTTCCTCCAGTACGGTTGTAAAGTTACAGTAGTCTGAGTCTCGTGTTCCTAATAGATAGCTCAAAAACATTGACCAAATAAACACTCATATTTTATTAGTACTCTGTGTAGAAAAATATTTGTTATTGATCACGTTAAGTTTGTGTGTGTATCTCTATGTGTTTGTTGTGCGTTTTGTATTTTTGGCGTAAGATTGTGGATCTATAGTGTTATGTGCATATAGTGACCTACTCCAGTCATTATACCACACAAATAACACACAAGGTAAGCACAAGAGAGTTATACATTTATTTCACAATCAACATGATACAGCTCAATGAGGGAGAGGAACATAAGAGCTAAGGCACTAAGCAAGGACATAAGCCAGATGGGCAATGAGACACAAGGATTACCGTCAAGGCCAGATGGGCACCAAAATAATAACAAACAACAGACGGCCCCTTATTTTTAGACGTCCCAAAATGGAGTCATCAGAGAATGACAATAAAATTCTAATAAATTGGTCTCCTACCTCACTATTATAGATATATTTCATAATTAATGGCAAAGAGCCAGAACATTCCCTAGAATCAAACTTAAGTTGAGAAAAGATCACAAGTACCTAACCTAAACAACGGTAGAGGCATTATAATAATACCTGACAAAACATAAAGTTCAAAGGTCTAAGAATACTAAATAACCTAAAGTTTTAACAATAGACGGAGTGTCCTCTGTAGATATATGCACAGGGTGGCCCGTGGCCCCACATTTAATAACTATAAATATATATATGCAAAGAGACGACAATAAACTAGCTTAACTTTAATAAACAACAAAGTGTCCACACAAAAACTATCCTCCCTACCGGCTCGTGGCCCCACATTTAACCAACCTAGAAATGAAAACAAGGCGGTAAAATTAAACTATCTCAACCCTTAACAAATACTCTAATTAGGTCCTGACTGCAAGAAATGAAGCTGGCATATCGTGGCTTTCTCAGGTAAGTTACAACAGACCACTAAACTTTCCGTGATGCGGAAATTAAACGTACAAAAATAAATGGAACCAGAATGGTTCTCCCCAAGTTAACATTGTCTTATGGGCAAGGAGCAAATACCTGATCATAGTTATTTATTATTCATAAATATATATATATTATATACTGAAGCCCGAGACATTACATTTTGAAAGATAAACATTTTAATACCAAAGTGAATTTTGAAGAGTGTCGAGCCTACTTAATAGTAAGATAGTAAGGCTTATTACCTTGTAATCCCAGAGTGTAATGCGTAACTATACTCTGGACTCTAACCATTATATACCCTACAGTAATCATGTGTTTTCAGTGCGCGGAGAGATAAGGGGNCAGAACAGTCTCGAGAGCCCACGTGCATCGGTCACAAGCACAAATATTGTCCATAGAATTTTAGAACACGCCCGTCAGCGCGCGCACAGCTCGTGCTCAGCGAAGTTAACTATTTAACTTGTTCACTTGTTTGAAGGGGGAGAGGGTCTCCCAACACGGCCGGCAGCAAGCCTCGAACTCCGGCTTAGTTGAATGTGGATTGTGTCGTGGAGTGTATCTCGGGTTTTTTGTAGACGAGTCGGAACGAGTCAACTGGGGCTGGCTAGGTGAGTGATACAACTTCTTCTGTGTCATGTTGTAACAAGATTACAGTATTAATATATTTATTTGAACACTAGTGTATTGTAAACAGTTAAAATATAACACCAATTATGGAGTCTCCGGCTTGTTACAAACAATTACATTCCAAGAGGAAAATATTAAGTGTGTAAGTATGGTGTTAAGAGTCTACACCTATTTTCGTTAAAACGGAACTTGTTCAGTAAATCAAGTGGCAATGCAGACTGCAGAAGCTACAGGTATGTCTTATAAGTTAGTAGTATTTATTAAACAAGAATTCAAAACTAAGGAAAAGTTACTGACACCAACCAAAAAAAGGAAATTACTGCACTCAAATGATGCGTTTGGAAGAATATGACACATATACACAAGCAGCAATTCGCAGAAAGGTACAGCCACTATACCGTAACAATGAGTTACCTACCCTAAAGAAAATTAAATCGTTGATTGATATTGATAATGACCTTCTTAATTTTCTGATTAAGAACAAGTAAGAATGAATTTTATAGCATTTAGTATAAAATGCGTGTTGTAATAATTTGTTTGTATATTAATTATGAGGAAAAAAAGCTTTATACTAAAAATAGTTGTAAGCATAATTACGTGGGAAATAGAAAAAAGTAGATAAACTTCAATCTTGAAAAAAAATACGATTGTGGAAATAGTTAATGTTTCTAGAAAATACTGTACACCGATAGGAAATGTTTTTGCCTGTCAATTGAACCCACCAACCTCCCCATGCCGCATTGTTTACAATGAGTGATTTTTAAGTAAACCCTCCCCCCTCACTTCCCAACAACCGAAAGCTATAGGCCTGGGCAACCGGTAACACACAGAGAGAGAGTGAAAATAAATATTTTCTTCATAAGACCTGCAGTTCCCTCAGCTATGAAATAAGGTGTAGAGGCACCCTCATTGCTATATCCGTGCCTACACTTCGTTAATTGGTAAGTTTGCTTCCATTCAGGGTCAATAAATAGTCAAATATGTTCTTATAAAGCATCGAGTCTCTGAAGATATTAAATATAAATGTAATAACTAAGGAGCCCCACCAATGGTCAGATGGTCAAGCTCTCTCCATATACTATATTGCTGGCTATTGGAAGGTCTCACCTGGTTGCACTGGACACACAGGATTTATCACTGGGGTCTTATTTTATCAATGATGTGGGCGCTCTTTTTCTAAACAACTTTGCTTATCTCTACCTCAAATAACCCCTGTGTTTAAGGTTATACTGGTTTACTCCATAACATAGAAAAGTTAACCAATGTAATCTTGAAAATGTTCAGCACTTAGATAATGATGGACCTGGACGTTTAATGTGCTCTTAAACCCTAAAATTAGGTCTTGCAATTCTATTTTCTGTTCCTACAGCTACAGCCGAAACCACGTGATCACATATGTTCAAGATTGGTATTTGAATGTTATTTATTATATTGTGTCATATTACAGCCATATCTTTGGTCTATTTTACTTTCTCATATTAAGAGAAAGTATTGTGATCGTGATAAAAAAAATCTATCTCGATATTATTACTTCTACTTTTTATGTGAACATGAACCCAAAAAGGTGGATTTTACCATTCTGTTTGTCTCTGTGCCTGTCTGTCTATCTGTCCCTATGTCTGTTTGTCCCTGGCCACGGATCTGAACTGGTTTGGGTAGATTTGATTCCAACATGATATGTAGGCATTGTAATATGTAATCTTTTGGAACATATGATTACAATCTTTTAAGACCTAATGATGCCGAAACATGTAGTCAAATAATTGTCAAATCAAGACCACGGTGACCTTCAGTATGAAATAGGGAGACGGGACCAACTAAAACTACAGATAAGGAATGAATAATCTTTATTTAAATTAATTATATTTTACCATTTAAAAAATTAATACCTAAATATTTACAAAAATTTTAAATATATTATTTTCCTGAATTAATTTCACATGTTCCTTTAAAATTGTTCCAAATCTACATTTGTATTATATGTTTAAGCATATTTTTATTTTATTATTTATATTTTCATTTACTTTGTGTTCATTTAACATTTAACTTTTTATCTTATGTTACGTAACTATAATTGAGTCTAGTCATATTTATACAAATGTAACACTCACTTGATTGAAAAATATCAACTATGCATTTAAATCTTTTATAAACTTTTGTTTTTAAATTCATATCAATCAACTTTAAACTTTCACAGATATTTATATCTTTTCAAGTTATTGGTTAATTTATAGTCTACTTTCACTCATCAATTCATTTATGACCACATCAATCTTTTTATATATTATAGACTTATTCTTCTTACTTTTTGACTCTATTACCTTTGTAAAATTGTTACATATAATACTAACATTATATTTATTTTTATTTTACTATTAAACGTGGAACAAATCTACACATTTTAAGATAGTTGATTATAACATATAAGTATTATTTTCTTATTATTAATCTTATAATCCTCCTTACCAACAAATCACTATACATATTATTAAAATTGGTGTTAGAATGTTATAGGGCAGTAGAAAAAAAAAGTCACACTATCCCTTTAATTAAATTATGAGTAATTTTTTTTAAAATTCCATATTTTTCTAAAATGGCTTTAACAGTTTTGTTTAGAAATCATTGTCATATCTATAATTTTTTCAACATGAAAAACAACACTATAAAATTTGTTTTTGAGCAAGAATTTGGTTAAAGGTAGTTTACTGGTGACTTATTTTACAAAAATTTGAAATTTTTACAAATGGCTATAAATCTTTTGTCCCAAATGGGTATCAAGGTAGTGTTTGAAATGAAAAATAACCTTGTGTACTTGGTTTGAGCTAAAAATTATATAAAGGGTCGTATACTGATGAGTGATTTTTGAAAAATTGAATTATTTTGACAAAGTTTTAATGATTTTGCTTATAATATATATTTGGGGAGGGTTTGACAATAACAAGATAAATAAAGCTGTGTATTTATTTTGAGGGGAAAATTCGTTTATGGGTTGTTTACTGAGATTTTTTTTTATATTTGAATATTTAAAAAACTTTGTTTGATTTGGATAAAAATGGGTATCTGTTAAGTTGTTTATATTATAAACAGCTGTATAAATTATTATCTTAAATGCTTTAATAGATGTTAACTAATGGCTGATTTTTGTAACATTTTTTTTTTTAAAGTATATTTAATGGTTCAAATTAAATTATTATCGCGGAACTATTTTACATATATGTAATAATGTATCTTTATTTATCTAAAATATATTAATTCAAGGGTAATTTACTTACAACAAATTATATAAAATTAAATTAATTGGAAATTTACCTTCAAGATTGAATTCAAAATGTGAAGATTTTTACGTGATAAATAAGAACAAAAAGTAGTAGTGCGCCTGACCATTGATAACAGGCTGTGATTGGCCTATTTAAATATCCCTTGCTCTCTGTATAGCTGTTGACACTGGGTCAGAGCTTTCCCCTTCCTACTGGCCCTGACCCCCTCTCTACAAAATGTACTGTTATTCCCGTATGTGCTTTATTCCTGTCCAAATTTATTGGTTCTGGTCCTATTAGATTTTTGTGTGTATGCATTGATTTTTTATGTGTGTGCATTGGTTTTTTACGTGTTCCATTGGATCGTATGTCTGGTTAGCATTGTGACTGGCGTGGGAGTTTTTTTATTTATTATTATGAGAGTATGTAGCCTCTGGGGTCGGACACACGTCCCGCTACGGTCGAGTTTGGGAACGAGCGCATGAGTTTCCCCCTACTTATATCCTCTTCTGTATGTGCCATTGCACAGAATGAGCTAAGTTACAGCGCTCCCTCAATCAACCGCTGTGCCTTTCACTTCCCCCCTCCCTCTACAACCCCTCTTCGTGAGATCATTGTCTCAAATATTCGGGGGTAGAACACATTGGGAAGAAAAACTTTGATGTCGCAACCGACCTGGAGGGTACCATTGAACCCTTAGTGAGAGTCGTTAACCCTAAACAGTTTTGTTTTAGATATAAATGTTGAAAGCGGATAGCAATTACCCTATTGGAGAGACATTAACCCGCCTCACCCCTTGAATTAATACTGTCACAGGAAAATCCTCTTGCCACTTCGGATCGTAGTCCTCAGAAGGCTCCGGTTCAGATGCGGTTATTAACACTCATTCAGGGGCCGATTTTTCTTGCAAACAAACTCTAGTTAAGCATCATGTTGTGTTTCAACGTTAGCCACCGACGGTAACATGGATTCAAACTTTAATAACTTTTCCGAATTAGTTTAAATTAAAATGTAGGTCTAATGCAATTTTTGTGCCAAGCCTGTGATTGAATCCTTGGCTCAGTAGGCAGACATGTTACAGGAAATGAAATACCTACCCTCTATATCTGAGCAAGAGATTGATGGACACAGCACGCTCACCAGGTTAATCACTAAAAGTTTAGTGTTTGACGAGAGACTACTAATAAATATTGACACCTTCTTCATGGTACCCATTTGACCAATCATAAACACATGTATTGCTTAGATAACCACCTAGTGAACGAGATTGTTCAGATTGGCTGTAAATATATTCTAGTATCGGAGGTCAACCAATCTCACAGTAGCCTGTAGTATTAACAAGCAGTTCTGGTCAAACGGGGAACTGCCTCACGTCCAAGTATCGATTATATAGGCCTATATGTTACGTTCTCAATTCTCATCAAGAGTATCTTCACCAAGAAATTTCTCACTAACCATCACTAACATAAGAGCAACGTATGGTGGGGGTGAATATTAGGAAAATACACAAAAATTTGTGTGAAAGGCCATATCATGAGAAATCCAATCCACTGTGCATACAGTCGTTCTCTTTCGGATCAGAACTAAGAACAACTAAACTGAGCCCTCTATGCATTTGGTAGTACTGATATTGAGACTAGGGCGGAGTGTACAGGACCAGGCTCTCTGCCCTAAGCTAGTTTGTAAGCTGAGCACTGGTATTCATTCTGAGTACAAACCACATTATTACTATTACAACCAACACTTATACTATTCTGGGAGAGCTACACTATTTGTTTTGCTGTCCCTAGGTAGCCAGGCACTTTTATCACAAGGAGATGCGTATTGAGCTGGTTCGAGAAGAAATCCTATTCGACACAGTCCACGTCACCTTCCAACTGACGTTCGACAACCGTGCCTTCACCCTGGCCTCACTCACCATGACGAGGGAAGAGAAACACTTGCCTATCAGCGCCTCCATGCTCTTCGAGATCTTCCCCTTCTGCATCGTGTTCGGGTATGTCACATTGGCAAGGTGATCATGATCAGGGGCTGGATATGTATATGTTGAACGTATGAATTTTAGAAAAGTATCAATGGATGAAAGTAGTGCTAGGCTCCAAGCTGCAACATCTTTAAGAAGATATTAAGATGTGAGTTGAGCTGGTGAGCAAAATCTCATCATCTTTAGGAGGAACTTAGGATTTGAGTTAAGCTGGTGATTCATATTTCAACATCTTTAGGAAGAGTTTAGGATGTGAGTTGGGATGATGATCGAAATATATAGTATTATCACATCTTAGGATGTAAGTTGAGCTGGTAATCTAAATCTCAACAGATTTAGGAAGAGCTTAGGATGTAAACTGAACTGATGGTTCGAGTTGAATGATATTTACAAAGAGTTTAGGGTTTGAGTTGAGCTGGTTGGCCCAAGCTGTATCGTCTGTAGGATGTGTTTTGGATGTAGCTTAAGCTATTGGTCCAAGTAGTCACATCTCAAGGAAGAGTTTAAGATGTGGGTTGAATTATGGGATCAATATTTAAAAGTTCTAGTAACTCTTTGCTATTCATGGATGATGGATGTACTGTTGCAAGCAGAGGCCTTAAATATCTAAGTAAATGGTACTAGAATACAAATGGAACTGAGGGTTATAGCCACAGTACAATTTTCATAGAACAGCTAAAAAACATATTAGACATACTTTCACGTATTCATACGTAAATCCATGTTATCTGCAGCTGTAACTTTTGATATATATTATCAATACCTTTGACCACTGCTATGGGTATGAACCTTACATAACGAAAACAAATTTAGTCTGTTCGAAAACCAGGTGTTTAGGAAGATATTTGGTTCTAAACGGGAGGAGACTATGATAATTTACATACCCTTTACTAATCACAATACAGTGTTAGATAAACAAGTCTCATATATTACGGTGGCAGGACATGCAGTGCTAATGAAAGAATATAACACCTTGTTCAGAGTAAGGACCGGCAAACTCAATGAGAAGAGACCATTGAGAAGACCTAGATGCATAAGGGAGGGTAACACAATAATGGATCTGAGAGAAATAGGGTGTAATGAGGTGGACTGGATGGAGCTAGCTCAATACAAAAATAGGGTGTAATGAGTTGGACTGGAAAGAGCTAGCTTAAGATAGAAATAGGTTGTAATGAGTTGGACTTTATATAACTGGCTCAGGAAATAAATAGGGTGTAGTGAGTTAGAGTAGATAGAACTAGCTCAAGACATAAATAGGATGTAATGAGTTAGACTAGATAAAACAATCTCAACTTAGGGACGACGGGGTCTAATGATGTGGACTGGACAAAACTGTCTAAAGGTAGGGATAGGGTTTAATAAAGTGGACTGGATAGAACTAGCTCAAGATATTTTTGTTAATGCGTTAATGAACTTTCGAGTTCCTAATGCCATATAGTAAGTAATGCTATAGTAATATTTTATTAATTTTTGTCGAAAGTAAATGTTTTTGGATTTTCTGAAACAATCATTTATGAAAATTGGACTGTTCACTAGCACTAATAAGCGTTGGAAATGAAAGTCGATTTTGTGGTCATAGGGCCCTTTGGAAGAGCTTAGAATTCAAGTGGGAAAGGGTTTGTTATAAAAATTGTTCAAATAATGTGTGTGAGAGGGACTAGCAGCTCCAAATGAAACAATTAAAGCTTGGGACTCTAATAATATCATAGTCAAGTACAACCGAAATGCTGCGCTATAACAAATACGGGACAACCCCTACCTATATTAGGATGGAACGGGCCATTTTGGCATATGGAACTGACTCATTCCATCCTGGTCTGGGTAGGTGTTGTCCTGTAATTAGTATAGCGCCGCACTTGAGGCGTACTAAGTCTTAATAAGAAACCTGACTGGTTGTGTTGCAGTTTTTGCTCCACGTTTTAAACTTTAGTGTTATTCTAACACCACTTCCACAGACAATTGCGTTAGCAATCATTTAATATTTGCTTTCTTTGTATCGCGTCCTTAAATTAGTGTTTATTGTGAATATACGAACGAAAACATTATACTAATACCTTGAAAACAATACAAACAAATTTATAACCTAATTTATGAAAACATCATAATGAGGTGATCCATGTAACAAAAGCATAATTTTAAGACCAGAGCAAACTTAGTATGAGGTATTAAATATTATGAAGGCAACTGTCCCTTCTTTTTATATATCTCATTGACTAAAATATCTGAGGGAGAGAACCTCATTACATATTTCAAACTAATTTTGGAAATTATATAAATACATTACATGATAAATACATAATAATTTAAATTTAGAATTTAAAAATATAAAATTGACATTTGAATAGAGATTTGAATACTGATTGCACACTTTTACGCTCTGACTGCACACTTTTACGCTCTGACTGCTCTACTGACTTTATTTCATTATCGTGTCACTAAGCTCTGAGCGTACTGACGTAGTATCTAGTTGTTAGTACTGTGGGCTAGTACATAAAGCCTCTTAGTTAAAAGTAATTGTTGTAATGTATGAAGTCGCTGAGCATGGTAATACTGCTATTGAGCTATGTCAGTACGTTTGTATGTTTGAAGAGTTGATGAAATATTGAATCAAAATAAATCCCGGACAGCTCAATAGGCAGAGTGATGGGCGCGTAATGCATCGATCAGGGCTTAAACTCCCACCGGCTGTCAGTTTTCTAAATTTGTACAATCATCCCATTATACTGTCATCTGAAAATCCCTGTTTTTTAAATTTATATGTTCGATTGAATAGTTCAAATATTGTTTTCTGACATCTGCTCCATTTGTTTGATGTATTCCAGGTCTGATATGGTTGTCAGAAGCATGGGGAACTCTCTAATGGTAATCTTGCCAGATCTAGTAAGTAAGAAGATCACAAACTGGTTCGATCTGGTTAGACCTCTAATCGCCTTCAAATTTGAAACTGTGAGTTGAACAGGAAAACAGTCCAATTTTCATAGGAAGACTATTTTTAATATAAACTTTTTTTTTGCGGCCAACGTTGATATATCTTACTATAATATTAATATTATTCCATAGGTGCTGATAATATCAATCGAAAAGTTTTGTCTGCTTATTTTCAGAGGAGACGAATTAGTACGCGATAGTTCGAGTAACTTTTATATGTCATCCCATGAAAATTTGACTGTAGCTAAGTTAGATAACATACATATTATTGTTAACATTAGCACCGCGTCTTACTACCCGTTCGGGTTATATGCACTCACGCTAATGTGTAATGGTAAGGTGATTGTGAGATGAAATGGAGGACCTACATTTTAAAGTGGAATCCGAACCACGGTAGAGGCCTGGTATTCTCCACATTCACAAGATGTTTTGTCAGAGGTGAAGGAAGGGTTTGACAATCAGATAAATCTGTGCCGGGACCGAGGATTGAACCCCGGCCATCACCACAGAAGTTTGACACCTTACCCCTAGACCACCAGGTCACCAACGATAACATAAAGAACTTAACATGACGTTCAGAACTATAACAACTTATTTCCCCCAATTGATGTTTATCTTTAGCTGAGTACCTTCTAATCTATCTCAGAGTTAACACCTCGGGAGATTCCAAGCGTTACATTTTTAAGTTTATCCCACATATTCTATATTAATTTATTTCACAAGAACTTGTGCCCCAAAGTTTTCCTCGCCCAAGTAATAAATTATTATGTATTTCTGGATCTGATATATATTTTAATACTTATAGGTGGTCCTAGGACAACAACAAACGAGGAAAATCATATAACCATTCCTAGAACATTATTGAAATTTCCAATAGTTAGAAAATAAGACAATGCTATCATAAAAAACACTGAGCTTTCACCAAAAACATTGCTTTGGATACCGATGTAAATTACGTACAAATAAACTACCTAGAGCCAATAGATGATCTAAAATGGAATATTAATAGTATACATATCCTAGCTTGTTAATTTAAATTATTTTAGCACTATTGACTAACTGATTAGAGCTTTAATTGGCTTGGTTCAAATCCTGGTTACCTGCACTCGAGATCATTTTTCACCATTGTTATTTTAATTGCATATACCTATATACTCTTCAAACAAATAATTATTAAATCATTCTTTAATGGTGTCATAACTTGGTCCAACACTTTATCTAATTCGCAAGTGCATATAATTATGTAATTAAGGAACCCGGTGTCGATTCTCAACAGTATGTTTAGATATATATTGTAATTTGGGCTTCCCTTATAGTTTAAAATTATCAACCAGAGTACGGGTTGTTGTGTAAGTTCTAGAATTAAGATTGTTTGTAAGTCCGATGCAGATAGGCCTATTTTTTTTAGCAGTGCATCTTACTACTCGTTCAAGTTGTTCATATGTACTAATTACGCTAATGGTTTTAGGGATTAGGAAGGTTATATTTAGGGGAAGTGTACCTACATTTACGTGGAGAGAGAGTAAAAAACCATCTAGGAAAATCCATCCTCAGTACACCCAACCGAGATTTGACCCTGATCTCCCCGTCATTGGCAGTCTAGTCTACTGTGAGAGTAGCGCGTTAGACCATGCGGCCTCCTACGTGGGTTGTAGATATACTATATTAGTTCAGAAAGCGCAGGTCAAATGCCCCAAATAATCCCATCTTCAACCATTACCCCTTCGATTGAGTCTCTAATTACTTTTTTTAAGAATACCAATACATAATTCCTTCAGCTCTAAGCTAAAAATATTAATTAATACTAAGTCTTAAGGTGGGGTAGAAGGATATGCGACTTAAGATTAGAATTTTTTTGCGGTTTTCTATAAAAAAAACATGTTGGTTTAAATACTAATCAAGACATTGCTTCAGAAAATGAGATATGGAAAGTTACACCAAGCATATCTTCTGAAGCAATATTCTATTCATTTGTTTTAACAATTTTATTGTTATAAAAACTGCAAGTGTTGTAAAACAGGTAGAGTGGGGGAGGGGGGGGGGTTATCGCCCCTCCTTACATCCCAGATGCCAAAAGTTAATATATCTTAACCCCTTCCTTTAAGAGTATTCAACTTAATTGATGACAGCGTTCGAATCTTTAGTAGTGGAGGCGCTATCTTACATTGAGAATGCATTTTAAGTATGACAACATTTGACTTATGATTCATGTTCTGGTGACCCAGATGAGTATGAAAAGTGATGTTTTTAATTCTGGGGGTGGTCGATAACCCGCGAGGAAGCGTACTTGGGTGGAATATTGTTTCCACTATAACTTCAGACTCGTTCGTCGTATCAAGATAAAAAAAATGTAATGATTTCTATTACGTGGTGTGCTAACGCTGGCAGCTTAAGGTTCGGCAGAAGGGAGAACGAGTAATTCTACGGTTTTTCTAGCATTACATTTTTTTGGACAAAATAAATTAAATATTTCTCCAGTAGCAACATATAATTGTGTTTACTGCACATGCTAATATCAACAAATCTTGAATATCTGTCAAAGATGTCCTGGAATGTTGTCAAAACATTTTAAATAAAGAGAACATGTTTTGACAACATTCTAGGACACCCTTGTCAGATATTCGAGATCTGTCGATATTAGCATGAGCAGAAAACTAAACTCTACATTTCTACTGGAGAGATATTTGATTAATTTTTGGTAATAAATTTATATTCTATAAAAACTGAAAAATACTTGCAATCCTTTCTGCCGCACCTTAAGTTAACCTGTAGTTTACTAATATCAATGCTTAAACAATGAAGGTATCTTAATATATATATTTATATATATATATATATAATGTGTGTTATCCAAAAAAATATTGTTTGTCTCATCAAACTAAAATTTAATACAGTAAATAAATTCCAGCTAATTAAAATGTTAAATGGTTGTTAGTCCTGAAGAATGTTATTTATCTCAAAATGCAGAGTTAAGTGCAGTTCTATTCTTCGTTAATACTTATTTCATTGTTGTTGAAGTTCTTGCAGCCGTTAACGTGACAGGAACAGAACGTACAGAACCAAGATTCGCTTGAATTACAAAAGCTAGAACTTTTAGAACATAAATTTTGACACTTACATGGGAACAGCAGTATTTTTAAAAGGACTGTTTTATTAAAACATGTCTTATGTTATCTTCAGAATCTGTAGCGTAGCCAAATCTCAACAGATATAGTGGCTAAACAAATGTATATAATGAATTATCCCAAACATGAAGTTGAGCTAATACTCGGATTACATGAAGTCGAAACTATCAGAATTGCAGGGTAGAGAATAGAGAACCAATATTATTTAGAACGTTCGGATTAGCCCAAAATAAAATGTGTCTACTCGTATCACACGTTTGTCCAGGCTTATTGATATGCTGTAAATATAACAACTCAAGTACCTTTAGTTGATTTTCTACAAAGGTATTTATGTTTTAGAGAGTTAAGTAACGATAATAACTGTTTACGTTGCATATTTTAGGGCTTTTTTTTGTACCCAGTTTACTTGTTATGTCACACCCTTTCAGAGCATGTAACGCTGGCAGAACTTCACTAACTTAAGCAAGTGGCACCCCAAGACCTCTTCTATTTCCACTGACCCCAGCAATTATCTAAAGCCCAACACAATCAACAGTTGTGAATGATTCCCAAAATTGAATCCCAAGTATGAAAACTTTAGTGTCAGGACTGTGTAGAAAAATACCGCATGAATAGTTCTGATAAACAGTTCATAGGCATGAAAGAATATTCTAGAATCATTAATTATAACCACTCCTTAATTAAAACAATTTTTAGAATGTTTTCTAAAATGTTATTCTAGAATCAGCCTTCAAGTGATAACTTACGAAATGTGTTACCCTGCAAACATGTTCATCGTTTTTCTCAAGAGCATTCGGTTCAATTCAAAAACTCTCCACCAATAACAAGAGGACAGCTTAAGCATTATGTAAAATGAAATTCGATAGGAAAAGACAAAAAAGAGTTGGTTTTCCATACTGTACGGGTATCTGGACTACTATTTTGGAAGTTGTGCGTTCTCTCCTTTTATTCTCACAACTAGTGGATCTTCACCAGCTGATCTTCTCCCATGCTCTGCAAATCTTATAGATGATTTCTCGTACGTGTCAAAAACTACGTCAATACGTGTAACATTAGTTTGTTGCAACACTTTCTTATTCTGTCGAAATGAAAACTTGCTAAATCCCCAAACGTTTGAGTCTTCGAAAGAACCACTAAGGATATTAAAAGTATAAATGCCAGTCCATCCTTGACGTGAACTTCTTCCAGACTAAGAGGAAACGAATTCATATTTCTTGTGAAATAGCTCTCTACTGCAATTTCGTTCATCAGTGTTGCTTTTTTTGTTGTTGTTTTGTTTTGAGAATGCCAGACCAAGGACCGTGAAAGACAAAGGTAGAGGGAAATAAGTTATTACTCATGTTTTATTAACTCTGCAGTGCTAAAGTTTCTCTAATAGCCAAAAGAAAAGCATAATGAATATTGCTATTTTCTATAAATATCTTTTTTTATGTTTTTTCTTCTTCTTGGATTGTGTTGTTAAATAAACGAAATATTTAACAGCAATCCGTTCCAGAGGATAAAAAAGCTTTTCTTTGGTAAAACTAAACGCTCTGTCTAAAATTTTTCTTACCTACATATCTTTACCGATGGGCTTCACCCTGAGAAAAATAATGATGTTACTTCTTCTCAATTTATCACTAAACCACTCACAATGCTATGCAAACAATTTTTTTCACTGATTATCGTTTTCAAAAAGGAATATGATAGTTTTTTGCATATCACCTTCATCTTTGACTCTTATATTTGTGCCCCATTCACGGTGTGAATATTCGTCTATGTCACAACTGGGACCTGACATCAACTCATAGTAATCTAACAGTGCCTCATGTATTGGAGATTTACTGTGGTAAGGTATACACAATTTTTTTTGTCGCTTGAATATTATTGGATATTCCTGTCCCGCCAACAAAAACTTTAGAAAAAAGGATAAGTATTTGCTCAAGGTCATGATCACCAGTACTACAATTAAATTTACCATTCTTCTGTTTTACTGAAAAGTCCTTGTTTAAAAGCATTTAAGAATTTATCAGGAAGTTGAGACATATGATCTATACAAGATACATCCATGGAAATATGTGTAGTAGTTATTTTACATTTTACTTGCCTTTATTTACATAGATTTACTTTAGTTAGAATATTAAACTGCAAAACAAAGTCCATCATTACATCCTTACCTGATAGACACACAATTAGATTATTTTAATCTTGATGCGATGAACGAGTCTGAAGTGATAGTGGAAACAAAATTCCACCCCAAGTGCGCTATTCACCCCCTCCCCCAAGGATTATCGACCACCCCAATAATTGACAACATAACTTTTCATAATCCCCTAAGTCCATAGAGCATAGAACAGAAGTCAAATTTGGTCATACATAAAATGCATACTCAATGTAAGCTCAATGTAGCGCCTGGTCAATAGAAACTTGCACGGCTTCTAGAATCACAAAGTTATTATGTACCTTTTCCATGCCGCACACTATGCGAAAGATTCCTACCTTGTAAGTCGTCAAAATAAATAGGACCTGGTTAATAAGGATCGTGTGGACATGAACTTGTTAAAAGTAAAATAAATAGTGGATTACAAAACTATACGAATTAGGAACAACAAGTCCAGCTTCATCTAGCGAAATTCTAGACGGATCAAATATCTCTTTAGCTTTTGAAATTACATCATGGTAGCGTTTCCTTTCTCTATAAACTCGTTTCAAATGATCCTCACACCTTTGGACAAAAGTAAGATTTTTCTGCATCTGACGAATCCCGCATCATGGCCTGGGAAGTATAGCTTTGTTGGCTTACTGCATACAAGTCACTTCTGGACTTCATGATTACTATATCTTGACAGAGCGGACTCTACAACTGGTGAAACAGGCTCCTTCATACTGGCTCTTTGCTGCTGATTTCACAAAGTGTTTTATATAAGCCTATCTTGGTGTTAGAATATCGAAGTAGCTTAACAATTGGTTTATGATTAGCAAGGCACCTGGCAAAAAAAGTGCAGCTTCTTTTGCATAATTTCTAATGAAGAAAACTACCTTAGCTGAGCTTTGCTGTGAGCATGCATATTTTTGGTGTACGCTTATAATTGCCATGTTTCGGGTTATGCAGACCTGATTTCTTGACTTGTTTTATAATCCTTTTGAATCTTTTGCTTTTAATAGCATGAGCAGATAAAAAAACCATTTCGCAAACACTGATTCCCCTTAAAGTAAAAATCACCCTAACTCTTTCCCTTTCTTTCTTTTTTGAACTTCTGCCAATTTTCACTTAATAATGATTCCATTCCATGGACCTTAGCTCTGCTGGTATAGAGCTAACTAGTATGTTCTTCCCATCAACAAAGTAATACAAATCTTTGCATTAATAGTAATATTTTAACAGTTCATCTAGAATGAATAAATCAACACACTTCTTTCTGCATCATCCTTTGTCTTTCATGCTTCTTGCGTTCTCTATAGGATTGTATTGAGTTGTGTCAGCATCCATTGGCTTCTGCAAAGAAAGAAGAGGTCCATTATACTTCCTCTGAAATTTTGGTATTTTTTTAAATAAATACGTTTTAAGTGATAAAAAACAGCCTTTAAAGCATTTACCCATAATATCACGTTCTGTATGTCATCTTCATCTTCTAGTATGACTGGTTGGTATGGAATTTCTTCAATATGGCCATCAATAACTTTTATCTTCACTACATTATCAGATGTATCTCCACCCTGTAACAATGTTCAATACTGCCTTAGAGTATGAAATTATTTAAAATAAATGTAATTATTAATGTAAGGACATGTCTTTATTAGTAGGTGTACGTGGTTTCTTAAAGATTCTGCCGCTTATATATCCGTTACATTATTTCAACATTGCTGATTCATAGCAATCTCACTTTCTTACAGGATAAACAAACATCCTCGATATAGCATAGTCTCAAGTGAACAATTATTTTAAAAGTGACTCACCTCAAACATTGGAATATCTTCGAGATTGAATTCCACAACTTCTTCATCATTATCAACATTTGGAAATGGCTAAGCCAAAATACAATCCTAAACACAAGTTTCGTCATCACCACTATCTTGTGCTCCACAAAATTAATCCTTACAGACTTGGCATGAATCCTCAGGAATATCAATCTCTTCATAAAAACTCAGTATTTTAAATACTTTAGCTTCTCTATAATCCATATTTCACAACGGTTTATAATAAATCCTGAAACACAACCATACCTTCAGTGATTCGGACTATGTTTCAATATAACTTCTGTTAGAACAGCTGTTGGATATTTATCAAATACAATAAACAAACCATCTCCATCTCTCGGTTGTTTTCAAAGCATGTTAGCCAACTTTAATATTTCCGAACCAAGAAATTCTTTTAAAATTAATGTGAAATTTTTTTATCAATAAAATTTCATTGTAAGAGAACAGAACAAAATATAAAAGGGACCTTAACTACCCCAATAAGATTTACATTGGGGACGATAAGGTACCCTTTTCTTTAAAGCTACATTAGTGACTTTAAACGCAACTTTCGACCCCTTTTTCTTTTAAATAATGAAATAATATATGGTATACATGCGCAGAAAAAAAAGGTTATTTTAAAAACAATCAAAAATCAATTCCATTTTTGACATTTTTGTGGTTTTAAAGCTCTCTTGAACTATTGGATAAGGTCACTTTTTCTATGGAAGTTCTTTGTAGATAAACACACAATAAATAACTACCTCAATAGTTTAATCCAATTTTGTTTTGTTTATTGTATTAGTCTAACAACTCTATCAAATGACGTAGTCTTTGTTTACAGATACTCAACCGCACTAACAACATATTCGAGCTGGTGACGGTGGAGCCGGTGCTGACAGAGCGCCCTCCGGACCGCAAGAGGAACGAAGTGGTTCTCAGCGACGAATCCAATGGAGGACCTGATGATAAGACACTTAGGCTCAAAGGTACATCCAATATAAAGATTGTAATTGTGTTATTACTTGAGGCACTTTATAATCTCGGTGATAATTATCAACAATGAGACTGGGAAACTCATTTGAATGGCTACAACCTGTATGATACTCTTAATATATCCCTCCCTGTATGTTACTATCAATGTGTCCCTATATGTTACTATCAATGTGTCCCTGTATGTTACTCTCAATTTATCCCTTCCTGTATGTTACTATCAATGTGTCCCTGTATGTTACTATCAATGTGTCCCTGTATGTTAATCTCAATTTATCCCTCCCTGTATGTTACTATCAATGTGTCCCTGTATGTTACTCTCAATTTATCCCTCCCTGTATGTTACTATCAATGTGTCCCTGTATGTTACTCTCAATTTACCTCTCCCTGTATGTTACTCTCAATTTATCCCTCCCTGTATGTTACTATCAATGTGTCCTGTTACTCTCAATTTATCCCTCCCTGTATGTTACACTCAATGTATTCCTGTATGTTACTATCAATGTATCCCTGTATGTTACTCTCAATTTATACCTCACTGTATGTTACTCTCAATTTATCCCTCCCTGTATGTTACTCTCAATGTATTCCTATATGTTACTATTAATGTATCCCTGTATTTTACTCTCAATGTATCCCTGTATGTTACTATCAATGTATTCCTGTATGTTACTATCAATGTATCCCTGTATGTTACTCTCAATGTACTATATGTTACGTTTAATGTATCCCTGTGTGTTACTAGCAATGTATCCCCTTATGTTACTCTCAATGTATCCCTGTATGTACTTTTAATGTGTTTCTGTATGTTACTATCAATGTATTATTGTATATTACTATCAATGTATCCCTGTATGTTACTATGAATGTATCCCTGTATGTTACTCTCAATGTACTCCTCTGTTACTCTCAATGTATCCTTGTGCCTTACTAGCAATATATCCCTGTATGTTACTCTCAATGTATCCCTGTATGTTACTTTCAATGTGTCCCTGTATGCAACTATCAATGCATCCCCGTTTGTTACTTTTAATATGTCCTTGTATGTTACTATCAATGTATCCCTGTATGTTACTTTCAATAAGTCCCTGTATGTTACTATCAATGTATTCCTGTACGTTACTATCAATGTATCCCTGTATGTTACTATCAATGTATCCCTGTTTGTTACTATCATTGTATCCCTGTATGTTACTATCAATGTATCCCTGTTTGTTACTCTCAATGTATCCCTGTATGTTACTATCAATGTATCCCTTTACGTTACTATCAATGTATCCCTGTATGTTACTATCAATGTATCGCTGTACGTTACTATCAATGTATCCCTGTATGTTACTATCAATGTATCCCTGTATGTTACTATCAATGTATTCCTGTATGTTACTATTAATGTATCCATGTATGTTACTCTCAATGTATCCCTGTATGTTACTAGCAATGCATCCCAGTATGTTTCTTTCAATGTATCCCTGTATGTTACCATCAATGTATCCCTGTATGTTACAATCAATGTATCCATGTATGTTACCAATAATGTATCCATGTATGTTACTAGCAATGTATCCCTGTATGCTACTCTCAATGTATCCCTGTATGTTACTATTAATGTATTCATGTATGTTACTCTCAATGTATCCCTGCATATTACTCTCAATGTATCCATGTATGTTACCATCAATGTATCCATGTATGTTACTAGCAATTCATCCCTGTATGTTACTATCATTGTATCCCTGTATGTTACTATCAATGTATCCATGTATGTTACTCTTAATGTATCCCTCTATGTTACTAGCAATGCATCCCTGTACGTTACTCTCAATGTATCCCTGTATGTTACTCTCAATGTATCCCTGTTTGTTACTATCATTGTATCCCTGTATGTTACTCTCAATATATCCCTGTATGTTACTATCAATGTACCCCTGTACGTTACTATCAATGTACGCCTGTACGTTACTATCAATGTATCCCTGTATGTTACTATCAATGTATCCCTGTACGTTACTATCAATGTATCCCTGTATGTTACTATCAATGTATCCCTGTATGTTACTATCTATGTATTCCTGTATGTTACTATCAATGTATCCCTGTACGTTACTATCAATGTATCCCTGTATGTTACCAATAATGTAATCATGTATGTTACTAGCAATGTATCCCTGTACGTTACTATCAATGTATCCCTGTATGTTACTATCAATGTATCCCTGTACGTTACTATCAATGTATCCATGTATGTTACCAATAATGTATCCATGTATGTTACTAGCAATGTATCCCTGTATGCTACTCTCAATGTATTCAATGTATCCATGTATGTTACTAGCAATTCATCCCTGTATGTTACTATCATTGTATCCCTGTATGTTACTATCAATGTATCCCTGTATGTTACTCTCAATGTATCCCTGTTTGTTACTATCATTGTATCCCTGTATGTTACTATCAATGTATCCCTGTATGTTACTATCAATGTATCCCTGTACGTTACTATCAATGTATCCCTGTACGTTACTATCAATGTATCCCTGTACGTTACTATCAATGTATCCCTGTATGTTACTATCAATGTATCCCTGTATGTTACTATCAATGTATCCCTGTATGTTACTATTAATGTATCCATGTATGTTACTCTCAATGTATCCCTGTATGTTACTAGCAATGTATCCCTGTATGTTACTATCAATGTATCCCTGTATGTTACTATCAATGTATCCCTGTATGTTACTATCAATGTATCTTGGAACTGTTGCCATAAGAAATATTTGTATAGCGTTGGCCCGAGGCCATATGTGGGTTACATGGCAACATGTCACGCCACGTCTTTGAATATTTTTACTGTAAAAAACATCATATTTACTAATATTTACAGTAACTATTTTAAAACTTAATCACTCATATTCTTATTGCTATTAGATGATACATTGTTTATAGCTCGTTTTATAGTGTCTCAGAGCCCCAAACAACTCTTAGATTTCTTTATAAATAGTCACTTATATTATGCAACCCTGAACACGTAGACATAGATTCATAGATGGAAGGAGATAGTGAAAACACCATCGTAGTTTTTTTTAGCACCGCGTCTTACTACCCATTCGGGCTATACGCTTTAAGTACTAATTACTCTAATGGATTAGGAATTGGTGAGTTTGAATTAGAGGAAGTGAACCCGCATCTGCGTGGAGGGAGAGTGGAAAACCATTTAGGAAAAACCACCCCCAGTTCACCCGACCGAGATTCGAACCTCGATCTCCCCGTCCTCAGCAGTCGAGCTCAACATGACAAGCGCGTTAGCCAACTACGCCACCGAGGCGGGTCTTAGATCTATTGATTGTCAAGCTAATCTGTCTTGTTTACCGCTAAAGGGCAGGTAGGGGTTCGAATCAAGGCTAAGTTTACCGAGGTTGTTCTTTCCTTAGTTATTTTCCACACTCCCTCTACCAAAATTTGATACACTTCTTCATCATCCTACCTTACTCAACTCATACCTACTCTATAGGTGTAACTAAAGTTGATAACCCAGACGGTTAGTAAGACGTTGTCTAAAAAAAATACCATAAATATTGAATTATTGCAAATTTATCCTAATTTATTTAATTCATTATGGTTTTCCACTCTCCCTCTACGTAAATGTGGGTTCACTTCCTCTAATTCAACCTTCCTAATTCCTAATACATTAGCGTAATTAGTATCTATAGTGTATAACCCGAATGGGTAGTAAGACGTGGTGATAAATAATAATAATAAGTTCATTAATTAATTTTCTCATTGTTTATTCGCTAACAATTTTACATTTAATGATCTTACTGTCGCTACGTGTGTTTTTGATTGTTCATGAAAATGTATGTAGGCCTATATTGTTTTCTAAACAAAAACTAAACTAGACTAAATCAGGGGTAGATACAGAGGTGGAGGATGGATGGGGGGGGGGCTAATTTTTTTTTGTTGGTTTGTATTAACAATAATGATTAGAATATTAAACCAATAAAATGTATGTCAAATTCCTTACGGGTCGCGTAGTATCTCACTGGTCAGTTGTCAATCACTGTTAATAGTTGATTTATATATTTAACTCACAATAATTTATTTTTAAAAAACACAAATATACGGTTAACTAGTATTCTTTTAAATTTTCTAACTAATTTCTAAATTACTCTCAAATCTTGAAGAATTCTACCGTCAGAATTTTCCAAGGGAGAACCTTCCCCTTCCTCCTCCCGGGAAAGTGGGCCCCCCACACCCTCAATAAAACCCTCCTGAAAGTCCTTTATACGCCACTGAACTAATCCGACACATTAATGATCTCAACAACGGTATTTTTGTAATATTTCAGTGGCTGAATCAAACAAGGATGAACCCCACAGTTTGTGCGGAGTATACCTCCTAAAGAGATCATAATAATTGAATTTCAAGAATATTTGAAGGGGAAGCCGAAATTTCAGAAACTAACCATTTCTTTCAACGAAATTTTCTTCTGTTATAAAATTACAATTTCGTTTTTTCGATCGATATTTGAATGGCGGATGCTATTAAGACATGGTTCCAGTGGCGGCTCGTGTAAATGCACTGCGGAACTGCAGCACCCCCTATTTCCACTTGATATTATCGATAACATTTAATATAATGAGAACTTTTTTCTTTAATTCTTTCTTTATTTTCGTAGTACAATATATATTCCTTAAGCTTAGTGTCAGTATTTAAGTAGCAATCTCCCAGTTTATGAAAAATATACAAAAATCTTTGTATGTAACTGTGCGCTTCACAGTGCCAGCGACGTAGTGTTTGACTGTTGTACGCATGCGCACATAGGAAGGGAATGGGAGGAAGGAGGGACTGCCAGGTAGAGAGAGCACTGTTGCTCTCGCAGTGCCGGCTCTGTCGTGATGGTGGAAGGAAGTTTGTTTTTACTCAGCGTGTGTTGTGTTTAAAAACCGTGTACTATATTCTTGAATGTGATAAAGTGTAGAAGAGTTAGCTTATTATTCTGCTTCCAGCTATTCTATTTGATTCATTTTTTTTCCGGTTGTCTTATTTAACAGAAAAATTTAACCACGCCCTTGAATCCCCAAGAAATAATTTCTGTGACTGTAACTAAGGAAGTGTGTGACTATATATTTATGTTGATATAATGAACAGATATTCTTCAAATAAACATTTAGTAGCTGCTAAATTGTTCATGAATAATTGCTTCACTAGATTTAAGAATGAACATCCCACAAAAGAGATAGTACTGACCACTGAAGTTTATCCCATGATTGACAAAGAAAAGCTTGAAACTGAACTATAAGTATTTTAATGTAGGACTGATATTCATGAATATTACAAATTAATTGAACTGCTGAAATTTATCTTGGAAAATAATCTAGATGATGTTTTTAGTGAAATTACGAAACTGATAAAAATCCTCTTGACAATTCCCATAACTACATCAGAGGCAGAGCGCTGCTTTTCAACATTGAAAAAAATAAACACTCTTTTTAGAAGCTCTTGGGATTCGGAAAGACTAAATGCGTTGCAGTACTTTCAATGGGAAAAATTTCCTCAATTGTCATCCAGAGATCAAGGAGAAAATTATTGAACTTTTTGCGCAAATTAAAACAAGAAAAATGGATTTCATTTTAAAATTAATAGACCAAGCTTGAACTGTAACAATTTAAGTTAAAGTAAAAAAGTCCTTTTTTGTTAAGATTTCCGGTCCCGGCAAATATTTATCTGATTACCAAACCCTTCCTTCACCTCTGACAAGACATCTTATGAATGTGAGGAATGCCAGGCCTCCACCGTGGTTCGGACTCCACGTTAAACTGTAGGTCCTCCATTTCATCTCACAATCACCCTACCATTACACATTAGCGTAAGTGCGTATAACCCGGACGGGTAGTAAGACGCGGTGCTAATAATAATAATAATAATAATAATAATAATATTTTATTAAGATCCTGAATAAATTTTATTTTTATACATGTTTTTTTTTCCTTTTACACAATTTAAAAACAAGAGCTAAACATTTTCTGGATCAGCACCCCCACTAATTTTAGCTACGAGCTGCCACTGTATGGTTCCCAATACAAAACAAATTGTTTCGATGTCTATAAAAAAAGGTTTTACGCTGTGGATTTTCACAAAATCACAAAACGTTTTTAACACAAACCCTGAGATTTGTAAGAAATTTGACTGGCTAGTTGTCACCTTGATACGACTCATTGAGGGCTATGTACTAAATGCTGTGTTGATTTGCCCAGGACAAATGATTTACATGGACAATTGGCGGATGATGATGTATCTTGGTACTCCAATGATGCCAGATCTCAACTCTCTCATCACTACAGGTCTCTACATCAATGATCTCTCAATGCATGACTTCAGCAGGTAAATATACTTTATAAATTATATAAATAGTGGCAATACATCTCATATCTAATACACTGTATAGCAATAACAATTTAATGGGTCTATCTTACTATAATAAGCTAATGCGCTTGACTTTAAACGCTGAATTTGATAAATATATAGTTAGGAAGTCCAATACACTCTGACAAGGTTCAACTCCTAACCACCACGTCACTAGCACTTCTGTTTGACGCTTTAGACCGTATTACCACCAGTGTGGGATATTATTTTACCCTCCAAGATCTTTGTTGTACGGGAGGATCGAAAGATTGGTCCATGTCAAGAGAGGATTTGAATACGGTCTATGGATGTGTCTCCGGAGAACAACATTTTCGAAAAACATTTCCTATAGTTTGTTAAACATATAACGTTTGTAAGTTATTAATGTATTTTTTTAACTTCAATATAGTATAAGTGTGATAACTTTAGCGCTTTATTAACGAAACGTCACGTCACAAAACAACACCGATACATGATTGGCTGAGTTTATATAGCCTCTCTTCAGTCTATTGTTTTTTAGGGTTTGGGCTTATTGACATTTAAAAATAAAATAGATTCCCCCTCATAAAGAATTGTGTTGGTGACCTGGCGGTCTAGGGGTAAGGTGTCAGACTTCTGTGCTGGCGGCCGGGGTTCAATCCTCGGTCCCGGCACAGATGTATCTGATTACCAAACCCTTCCTTCACCTCTGACAAGACATCTTGTGAATGTGAGGAATGCCAGGTCTCCGTGGTTCGGATCCCACGTTAAACTGTAGGTCCTCCATTTCATCTCACAATCACCCTACCATTACACATTAGCGTAAGTGCGTATAACCCGGACGGGTAGTAAGACGCGGTGCTAATAATAATAATAATAATAATAATAATAATAATAATAATAAAGAATTGTGTTGTTATTAAAGAACTCTTCACATTTTTTTATATCACAAGAAGTCGTAGAGACATGTTTCATTTATTTATGAACCGAATGTGTGCAGGGACCTAATGTTGGCCGGAACGCAGCAATCGGTGGAGCTGAAGCTGGCTCTGGACCAGGAGCAACAAAAATCCAAGAAACTAGAAGAGAGCATGCGCAAGTTGGACGAGGAGATGAAACGGACGGACGAGTTGCTGTACCAGATGATACCCAAACAAGTGGCCGACAGGCTGCGGACTGGGGAGAGTCCCATAGACACCTGCGAGGTGGGTCCTCTAAGTTGCTAGTGTCCGCTCTAGTGCGGATTATAATTCACTCAGCCTACAAGTACATGAAGATACACCTTATACCCCTCGATTTGTGTTATTTCTCTAGGGGAGTGTATGAACGGTTACTTAATTCTGTTTTCAGAATAGCGCAGGAACACGGGTACAGGAGTAACGTATTTTGTATTCTACTCTCACACATTTTGATTTATACTAAACATTACATACAAAATATTATTTGCACTTGGGTCGAATTTTAAGATAGCACTATTAGAGCCTATCTTGTACCTAAAATCTTTCTAAAATCAACATTTTACTGCACTATTTTAACAAGTGTATAGTTAATGTAAGCTATAAATATTGATCCAAAGATTTCAAGTCACTACAGTTTACGAGATATAGGTGGTCAGACCTACCAATCTTTTTGTACCCCTTGTAAAGATAGAGTAATAAATATTATATATTTCATTTTATGCACTTCATATACATGTCTGGTTATCATGGGCATACGGTGAAAATTATTTCGGGAACACAATTTTACCGGAAAAACTATCAATGAGTTATTTAAAATAACATACATACTAAACACTTAAAGTTCTGCCTTGATATCAAACACACACACTCACTCATATATATATATGTTTATTTAATATTTTTCTATAAGGCATGTGTAATGGCTCAAAAACATTACAGTTTGCATCAATTAAGAAAAAGAGTCAAATTTATGATCATCACAAAATGAAATCTTCTCTCCTTGGGCTAAGTGGAAACTTGGCGATAACTTCATCTGTGTTCACTTCGACTTCTCTGTGAACACTCAGAAGGGCAAGGCTGATAAGGTGATCTTATGCCATGGTGTTATGCAGATAACTTCTCAATCTTCTCAATATTTAAAATTAACTTTCAGGTGAAGCAATAGCGATGGGAAGAGTCGCCAGTATCAGAAGAAGTATCCTCACATTTGGATCGAATGTTCCACAACACTGCAAAAATTCTTCTATTGTAGTGCTTGGTCAATCTTTTAGATTTACACTGCTCCACTTCTTCAATAATTGAAACTCCGCGAATAATATATCAGGATGTGGAAAAGGTTAGTTGTAGAAATCTGCACTCACTTGCAAGTTTTGGTCACTTTCATCATCTGCAAGATGCTTAGGGATCACTTTTTGGATGTTTGAAAGAAGCTTATTGTGGTTTCGGAAGCGTTTCTTTAATTGCTCTATTATACTATTTAAAATTGTATAAATTTGGGCCTCCTCTAGTATTCCTCTGGACCTGACGATGGAACATTTTCTCTATGAACCTGATACACAGTCGAGCTGAGCATTATGATAGTGCCACCAACATTTGATGCCAGTATTAATGCTGTTTCATACATTGTCTTAAATTCTTCTTCACAATTACTGCGTTGCAGGTCTATAACTTCAACTAAGTGATAAATGATGTGCACAATTTGAAATTTCTTGTTTTCTTGGAGATTAACTTATACACTTATTTGAATCTCATAACTGCCACATATGGTTTCACTCAGAGAAAGAAGAGATGTTCGTTTTGAAGTAGGTTCAGTCTTTCAACACAGAATTTCGTTGTTGTGACTTTAAGATTTTTTTTTCCACTGAATGTAATGTGCCAATGCAATTTCTGACTGACAAGATTCTTGATGAGTCAGAAAGTACAAGGTTTAGCCAATGGGCACTGCATTGCACATAAAGAGCCGTAGAGCGTTTGTTTTTAACACACGCTTGAATTACGCAAATATTACTACTCATAGCTGCAGCCCCATCATAGCTGCGGCCTACCATTTTCTGAATGGTAACTCCATTTTGTTTCAATGTTTCGATATTGGTAATAGCAAGACCTACACCTGTTGTGTATGTAACTGGTACGAATATAAGAAAAACTTCTTGAAACTTTTCGATTTCTTCATCAACCTAGTTATGTATCTTAAACAGAGCCTCATTTGTTCTGTATTGGTAATATCAACGGTTTCATCAGCAAGCACAATAGAAACACTTTGTTTTGCTTCCACTTTTTACCATTTTTGTTTTAATGATTTTACCACAAATATGAAGTAGCTCATTTTGAATACGAGGACTTGTGTATTTTTAAACCGTTGATGAATTCTCAAAGTGTTCTTTTGAGAGCAGTGTCACCAGCTTCTACCCTAATTCTAAGGAGGGCTCTGAAATTCACCTTCGTTATGATATTGACCTTCGACCTTCATCACACCAGACTCTCTTCTTCCCCACATAGCTATTTCTTCTTGTCTCCCACAGAAAATAACACTATTTATAATTGATTGCAACTTTTCCCGGTTACGTGCTGCTTGTCTAGATCGTTCCATATTTACTTGTCAGCAATGCATGCATTCTTCCCCATCTGCAATATTTATGAAATTTTCAGCAAATGTAGCACATATTTACGATAGTCCGTTAAATAATGAGCAATAAAAAATTTCAAAGCATTTTTAGACGCATTGAACCCTTTAATAACTAACGCCTCATGTGTTTGATGGTCACCTTTACCCATATCCTTGCCAAATAAAATACATACTTTACAGACAGGTCCATTTCCATGCTCTGAGTATGCTAACCACTTATATTTATAAAGCCAGTTTCATTGAAAAGACAGCTTTAATTTGTCAGTTATAGGAAATTTATGACACACCTGCAGTCCATGCTGATTTCAAGACCAGTATTTTATCGTTCTCATTGACTTTAACACGAATGTATCTGCCAGCATCTAAATAATAATAAAACACAGGTAAGGGCTTGCCTGGATGGGAGTCTTATTAGCCTCACTTTGGTCCAAGATAGAATCTGTAGTATCTTGATTAGATGAGGACGTAGTTGAGAATGTTGGGGTTAAGTTCTCAAACCTGGAACCACTCTGTCCCCTCTCCCTCGCACTCATAGAGGACAGCAACTGTTCATCCCGTTTGTGCGTTTTCTTGATAAAATCTAGAAGCTAAGTTTGCGTCCCACCACGTTTCGTTGTAGTGATAGTAGCTTACGTAATGACAGCAGTGAAAAAAAAAATGACACTAATTACAACATTGTCTAAATATTTTAGTCTGCCCACACTGATAAGTTGAATAACATTTACCTTGGAGACAGCACTGTGCACGTCCGGCAAGCACAACAGAACAGAGTATCAAACTGGAACACAACAGGATGTTCTTGTAAAGCTGGTTGATCTTGAGTCCCTTTAGAGCAACTAGTGGGGAATGTGGATGTTTAGTATTTATTTATTTCTTTATATTTTATTATTTTAATATCAATTTCATTATTGTTTACTTAATTAAATATTTCTTATTATTTCATTATTAATTTATGTAATTATCACATTATTCTGTTTACCACCTTTTCTTTCATTTAATTATGTTTTGTAAGGGTGGTACAATTGCTCTCTCGTACTTTTACGCGCGTTTCCTGTTAGTTCGCAAAGTGTTTTCCTCAGAGGTGGACGTGCGTCAACACCGCGGCTCAACTCCTCAGTTTTTTCTTAGTGTTTTGCACTCTCTTTCGCTAATTTAAATAAACCCATCCTCATCCTAACTGGTTTAAAAGTGCGTCTTATCCGAAGCACCGAGATCATCCCATCACAACCCCAGGTAGGCCTACTTGGGTTATTACTGCACCGGATCTTCAGCAGCAGGTAGGATCTCACCATGTTTACTTACGCACACATTAATTGAATAATTCTCCCTCTCAACCAGTGGATATTGGCATTGACGCTCGGCAAGAACATAGATGTAAAGAAACACAACATAAAGAGATCCAGGAGCTACTGTGTATATATTAGATTCGCAGTAGGAATCTATCTGGAGAACAGACTATACACAATTATATTTATATAGACTATATATCGTCACTGTTGTCTTTATTTAGGGGGGGTTCAACCCCCCCCCTGAACCCCCTCCCACCACCGTAAGCCCATGCTGGTTATAATAAATTTCAGCTCCATACATTAGATATCTACATTAAACAATGGTAAGCGAAAATAATAAAATATAATGTTTGACCCCTAATAACTCGTGAACTGTAGTGACTTGAAATGGTTGAATCACTATCCAGAGCTTACAATAACTATAAGCTACACTTGTTAAAATTGTGGAGTAAATTTTATTTTAGAAATACACCTAAGGCGAAGTATTTTATCAAAGCTATATGATTGTTCACATTTTTTATGTGGATGAATAGGCCTGCTTAGTATAATTTGTAATATACTTCATTTAAACTATGGAATAATGCTTCTATTTAAGGAGACAACATCCTTTAAATAACTTATTGAGACACCCGATTTTGAAAACCCTGGTGAGAGAGAGAGAACACAGAGCCCCCAATTCTTCTCAGATTTAACCAAAGACCCAATTAGTCTCAGAAACAGTTGTACCCCCCAAGTGTCGTGTCGTGTCGTTGAGTGTTGCCAGGGTAAGCAGCAGAGTCATTTGACCGTAACTGTGAATCGTTATATTTATCGGGTGACCTGGCGGTCTAGGGGTAAGGTGTCTGACCTCTATGCTGGCGGCCGGGGTTCAATCCTCGGTCCCGGCACAGATTTATCTGATCACCAAACCCTTCCTTCACCTCTGACAAGACATCTTGTGAATGTGGGGAATGCCAGGCCTCTACCGTGGTTCGGATCCCACGTTAAACTGTAGGTCCTCCATTTCATCTCACAATCACCCTACCATTACACATTAGCGTAAGTGCGTATAACCCGAACGGGTAGTAAGACGCGGTGATAATAATAATAATAATTATTATATTTATCAAGTTAAACACTCACGGGCAAAGTACCAACGGGAATACACTCGAATGTGAGGTATGTCTCTAGCAGATCCTATGAAGTGTCCAGTGGGTGAGAACATATGTGACAAGCTCTGCTTACCCTGGCAACACGCCACTGCCCTGACACCCTGGAGTGTGTACTTGTTACAGATGTTCAACAGCGTGTCGATCTTGTTCTCCGATGTTGTAACCTTCACCGAGATCTGCAGTAGGATCACCCCCATGGAGGTGGTGTCTATGCTCAACGCCATGTACTCCATCTTCGACACGCTCACGGAAAGGAACGGGGTCTATAAAGTAGGTGCACCAAACTGTTGTACCAAATAGTTGGACTAACATTACCCACCAGGCAGTCTAGGTACGGCCGCAGTGCCACATTACCCACCATGCTGTCTAGGTACGGCCGCAGTCTCACATTACCCACCAAGCTGTCTAGGTACGGCCGCAGTGCTGTATTACCCACAAGCAGTCTAGGTACGGCCGCAGTGCCACATTACCCACCAGGCAGTCTAGGTACGGCCGCAGTGCCACATTACCCACCAGACAGTCTAGTATATATATATATATACTTTTGTTTTCTAGTGTATAGTATTTCGTTTCACATATAATACAAGCTTTGAGTAAATATCTCTATTTTTAAACAATGGAGTGATAAAGTCCGTACGTAGTTTCGAACCATTTATTATTTGTTTATCTCAGAAACAGCCTCTACTAAAAATAACTGTACAAACACTTTTACTAGAACCTTTAGCTTTTTCTGAATTTTTGTTACTATTATTTACAATATAATTCAGGTAGTCAATTTTGGTATAAAGTTTCCATTTAAAAGGTAGATGAAATTAATATCGATTCAAGCATCTTGAAATATGTTGTTATATTATAAATAAAACACTTGCAGGGATAGTTCAATAGTGGCATGTCTGACTCTGGTACCTGAGGTCTATCCCCTTACAAGTGGACTGGAGGTGGGCTTTACCTGATGGATGTTTCTTTCTTTATTTACAGTTATTATTATTATTAGCACCGCGCCTTTCTACCCGTTCGGGTTATACACACTTACGCTAATGTGTAATGGTAGGGTGATTGTGAGATGAAATGGAGGACCTACAGTNAAGGTACATTAGAGCTGTCATACTCCAACATAATGCGGGGCTGGTTCCACTGGCGGGTGTATGGTCCTTGGAACCTAACGGTGTCGGCTGCCCAGTTCGAACACCACGGCAAGCTTTCGGGCGTGGGGAAACCCCATTGAACATCATGATCCCCAATACCCGTGAATAATACTCCCCTCTTTTCTAGACAAGTACTAGGGTGAACTGGTGGTCTAGGGTTAAGGTGTCAGACTTCTGTGCTGGCGGCCGGGGTTCAGTCCTCGGTCCAGGCACAGATTTATCTGATTACCAAACCCTTCCTTCACCTCTGACAAGACATCTTGTGAATGTGGGGAATGCCAGGCCTCCACCGTGGTTTGGATTCCACGTTAATCTGTAGGTCCTTCATTTCATCTCACAATCACCCTACCATTACACATTAGCGTAAGTGCGTATAACCCGAACGGGTAGTAAGACGCGGTGCTAATAATAATAATAATAATAATAATAATAATAATAATAATAATAATAGACAAGTATTAACAACTCCGGTCCCATTAAGGCCCAAAAAATCTGACCCCTTATAGGATTAAATATAGGCTCACTTTGAGAAGGTCAATAGCAACACTAACACACAGCAACACACTAAGAGGGGGGGGGGGAATTCTGTTTTAAACTGAAAGACTATGACAAAAGACCAACAGCTAAATCAACAGCTAGACATAATTATGTCAAAATGAAAACATACGCAAGAAACACTAAACCAATGACCATTTTGGAGAGACAAATTTTCTACGAAGAGGAAGACTACATGACAGACAGTTACAAAGAGATTTTAAGACATTGGATCATGACTTCAGAACCGTTACAAATAAATAACAAAATAATTCACTATTGGAGGAGAATGCTCCAAATATACATGCTATACTGAAAAAAAACAACCCAAGGTCTAGGAAACTGAAAACAGATTCGCCCCACTGGTTATATACTACCAGGATACTGGAACAAAGGCCCACATAAAATACAACCAATAGCCAACAGGGAGTCAAACTCTCCCCACAAATCATAAAGACCACTTCCACTGCAAACTATATGCAACACTGATCGAACAAACTGAAAATATGTGCAGAGTAATCTACGGCAGAAAAGGTTTAAAATACCACTTTAGCAATATAAAGTGTTTAGAAGCTGAAAAAAACCCTCAACATAAATAGTAACAGAAATAATTCGCATACCCTTTGCCTAAAAACAATGAACTTAAAGTGTCCATTAATCGACTCTCCGAGACTATGACAAAAGCACAGAGTAGAGATGAGGTTTAGGCCCTAAGGTTCAAAGTTAAATACATTAGGTAGCTAACAAAAAGTAGTGTTCATAGTAACTCCCAAATTCAGAAAATAGTCGAAAGGTAATCTTGTACAGCAGAGTTACCGTTGAGGTAAAAAAGTATCCAATGTCAGAGATGTCAACGGTGGGGCCACATAAGAGGATCAGCCAACAAAGAGATGCTCAGAGAAAGACCGAACCACGCCTGCCAATTGCGCCAACTCCGGTGGTGGTCACCCTGCAAACTACCGTACCAGGGCTATCCCGAAACATGTCACGTCAAATCAAATACAGACGAAACCAACTCTACTGCCAACCAAAGACGGCGTGGACGCAATCAGAAACCCACAACCAAATAGACGAAACAGAAATAACGTTCTCGCAGTACGATGGTTACTTAACAGAAGATACTAGGGAAAGGGAAAGTGCCGTCCCAAAAGATCCACAAAAGGGACCACGAAGTCTAAAGGCCAGTTTCATAGTCAGATTTAGTACGTCTCAAGTGCGGCGCTACACTAAATACAATACGACACCTACCTAAACCAGAATGGAATGGGCCGTTCTCGCATAGGAAACTGGCCAATCCCATTCTGGTTTAGGTAGGTGTCGTCATGAACTTAGTGTAGCGCCGCACTTGAGACGTATTAAATCTGACTATGAAACTGGCCCTAAGAGGAAACGTATACTCTGATATGCACGTGATCCTGAATTTCTTAAAATGAACAGACATCGAACCACTTATTAACCACCTCAAGAGCTACCTGCCAAAGATAAGACTCGTCAACAACACAGCTACTAATAAACTACTACTAGAAATCCTATTGACGTACCGGCTACAAGAAAGCGATGAAAGCCCATGAATACAAACACGTAATACTATACTGGAACTACAACAAAATCAAAACACACACATACTGTAACCTCCGTAATTACACAACATGCAGAAGGATACAAACATTAAACAATCAGAGTGAGTCGTTTGAGTGATTCAAGTAACAATAATCTGGGGACAGATGACTACTGTTCCTCAGACGCACGCAGCTCGCCCGGTTGCGGGAAACAGTCCTAAGCCAGCCATCTCCTGTGCCCTTCATTTTGAATCCTCATGACATATTTAATATAGAAATAAATAAAGAAAAACTTAGGGTTGCATGTAAAATGTGGAACCAATTTACAAAAACATAAAGGAAGAATTTATACTAATACAATATGAAGCGTATGAAAACCATGTATAAATGTACGTATAATAAATATGATTAACGTAATTAAGAAACTTAGAGATTCCGAGCCATCTAGACTCAGGCCACTGCCCGGTATATTGTACAAAAACATAAACATTCATAAACTCAAATGTCTATCTATAGAAAATATCTTGTGTACGGCTGAATACGCCATTTACTTTCTTCGAAATGTATATTTTTGTTTGTATTTAACTTTGTAGCCCTTATTAATTTGAGTAACTGTTCTTCCTCTCTGTGTGCCATCCCATGTTGTGTTCTCCTTGTACCTTCCCCCGCCATTTTGTGTGCACCAGCCAAACGTTCGCAGCCGCCCTCAACAACATATGTGTGTGTGTGTTGCGCCATCAGGTGGAGACTATAGGAGACGCGTACATGGTGGTGTCCGGGGCGCCAGAGAAGGAGCAGAGCCATGCCGAGAAGGTGTGTGACATGGCTCTCGACATGGTGGAGGCCATTACTGACCTCAAGGACCCTTCTACAGGTACAGCGACATTTATTACGAGGATAGCAGTTCTCAAGTGCAAACCATTAGAATGGTTTTAAGTTATCTTAACCTTCACTGGTGTGATCTAGTTTCAAAAATTACCATTATTTTAGAGAGGTTAGTAAATGCTTCTCATCATTTATCACGGAAGTGTATTATTAATCGTTAAAAGCCGTTTGATTTAAGCTAACCATAACTTTTAATACTATTTTTTTTGATCAATACAAATATTAAATCGTATTAGGTTTATCAATCCTTCCACACTAAGTTTTTGTGTTTTATATTTCAAAGTAACAAAATAATTATTAACAGTATATTTGAAGAAAGTAGAGGAAAATTGGATAGAAATATATACAAAGGGAACGAATACCAGGTGGCTTTTACAATGACGAGAAGAATAATATTCCCAATTTACAAGGCTGCCATTGAACCAAGAAATAATGGCCGCCTCTTGAGGAAAATCGATGGTCACCGCCCAGTCCCCCAACCTAGGTTTAATTCTATTGGAACTTATCAGGACTAAGTGTGAAACGAGCAACGCAATTCCTAACAGAAGAAACCAAAAAACACAAAAGGGAGAAAAATGAGATTTGTACAGTATGCTAGAACACTTGTAGGAATAGGTAAAAGGAATAAAATACTTAGTAAGTAATGCGTGAATTCTCAGAGTATGTCATGAATCTCGGAGTTCCACTAGAAGTCTCATCCCCTAATAAGCCAACTTCAACTTGAGCACCCTTCACTCTCCCTCTCTTCCGCCCCCTTACCAACAAAATAAGGTTTAGGTTTGGTGTATACTACTATGCTTAAAACAATTCAAAGTATGTAATTTTAAAAATAAGGCAAGCCTTAAGTATTTACTTTTGTAGAAGAGTTGTCACTTTGATCAAAACCAAGAAAGTTTGCTATTTAAACCATCTCTTAACAACTGGATGATTATAGACCACAACTTTCTGTTGGTTCATTGTAGGCACCGAATAAGAGAGATAATTTGTTATTTAAGATTTAGATTCTCCGGTTATCATAATGAATGTGTATAAATAATATTTATAAGAATATGTTTGCTACATATATAATAACAACATTTAAAAATAACTACATTTATTGAAAGCTTCCCTCCACCCCCAAACATATTCTCCTAACAACGTTTCTGTTTAAATATGACGCATGACTCCTACTGCGTCATCAACTACAGTAGGACTTTAGTAGAAATACCTTTTAGAAAATAAAAATATTTATTTTTGTGGCCAGCATCGATAGTGTTTTACTATATTGTTAGTGTTATTATGTAGGCATTGATGTTGGCTATTAAAAGTGTTTTGATATACGAATACGTGAAAGCAAAACTAGTAGCTCTTCTAGCTGTTAGATAAGGTTAATTATATGAAATTTTGATTGCACTGGCAGGACTGGTTGTAGTAGTTTGCTCTCCTCTTTCTGACCGGATACATTGGAGTGTCTTTTTTGACGTGAATACGTCTTTAAATTTGCTACCATACGGGGGCAATCCAAAAAACCTAATGATAACAAAATCGGGGGATACATTTTGGCGTTGTAGTTTCGAATCTATCCTTTACATCTAAAATTAAATTATTCTACTGGATAGCTAAAGGATCAAAGAATGCATTACGATACGCGAGAACAGTGACGCATCGCGCGCGGTGAAGGGGGGAAGCGCCGCCATTTTGAGGTTATTTTGCTGCGTATTCGAGATTTGCAATTAGTATAACTTTTGACTCGGAGAAGCTACGATGTTCGTTTAGGTTTTAATCGTCAGCTGTCGTCAAAATATAGCGATTGTATAAAAAACATTAGTTTAAAGTAGTGACAGTGAATATAATAAGGTGTTAGAATAAAAAAATATAACCCGTTACATAAACGTATTCACGTACAACACACGGCTTTGTCCATGACACAGCCTCGCCCATTTTTTTGCTTTTGTTTTTCTTGGTTTACCAATCTTCCTCCAAGCAAATACTTGTGTGCTGACTTAAGGTAACTCATCTTTATCCTAAGCTCTTGAATTATTTAGCGTTAGTTGTGCACAATCCTAATGGGAAGTAAGAATATGATCACAAAACACCAATCATCTTCTATATTGGAACACCAGTCTCATAACGTGCTGGTTGTGGTGTTTATAAACTAAATGGTATCCCTTTGATATTATATGAAGAAGAATCACACATTTTATTGAAAGAAACCAGAACATACCATTTAAATCCAATGTTACACATATTATTGAGCTGCTCACTTCAGAATATACTCAAAGAAGAAGCATAGATTATTTCGTGTCGTCAATCAACCAGCCTAGAGGCGGTACAAGTGCCTAAGGAGTGGAGTTAAATCACAGTTATGGAACGTCTTTTGTAATACACGAGTCAAGTATCATTTTAAGTATTTTCCCCCGTTTTCACTTCTTAATAACACCCATTCTATTATATTTAATAAACTTATAATATCGATTATATTAAACCACGTTGATTGATCTGATTGACATTCTTGCTAATTATCAATTATCTCTTTGGTTAATATAGTTTGTAACCTCTTGACCTTATAACAAGCTCTACTGTAAATGCTGTGAAATGTCAGTTGTTCCATCACACTCAAAGAAAATAAGGAAGATTTCTTTAATTTTTCTATAACTTGATTTTTTTAAACCTCGAGACATTTAATCTATTCTGCGTTTTGATTTATCGTTTAACAGTAATATTTTTGCAACTTTATTACAGCTTTTTTCTCCAAATACAATACTACAAGCAGTAAGTAAACATGGTCTCACAAGAGACTCACCAATGTTATGTGGCTCATTATCTTTTGCTATCAGTAAGGTGATATTGTAAGAAGCTTTGACGGTTGTTTAATCTCCAACTTGAAATCTTCCATTCAAATAAAATTTCATGCATTTTAACGAGTTTATCTTGGCCACAAACATCTCTGTTGGTTTGTCATTCAAACCAGGGTGAAAAGTTAACAAATTCTATTCCAGTCACAGTCCAGTTACTCAAAACGAGTGGTTACTACGGTTTTTCTCTATATATAAATGTAAACTCATATTAATAGTCGTAGGTGACCTGGCGGTCTAGGGGTAAGATGTCAAGACTTCTGTGCTGGCGGCCAGGGTTCAATCCTCGGTCCCGGCACAAATTTATCTGATTACCAAACCCTTCCTTCCCCTCTGACAAGACATCTTGTGAATGTGGGGAATGCCAGGCCTCCACCGTGGTTCGGATTCCACGTTAAACTGTAGGTCCTCCATTTCATCTCACAATCACCCTACCATTACACATTAGCGTAAGTGCGTGTAACCCGAACGGGTAGTAAGACGCGGTGCTAATAATAATAATATTAATAGACACAATTGTAGAGCCTTTTCCTCGGTAATGATTTCGACATTCCTCCTAATCCCCACACTGCCACTCACACTATTATTAACGATGGACTTATCATTGAGCGAACAAACAACAGCAATAAAGGAAAACATCAACACAGTGGCGAACGTGAACGTAACCAGCACGAGAATTGGCGGGAAGTATTATTCCTCCTCTCCGACTGAGAATGAGTGCATCAGCGCGTTAACAAAGCCAAATGATGCAGACGAGGTAATTGCCGTGAGTCATAGCGACGGCAGGTAATTGCCGTGAGTCATAGCGACGGCAGGGAATTGCCGTGAGTCGTAGCGATGGCAGGTAATTGCCGTGAGTCATAGCGATGGCAGGTAATTGCCGTGAGTCATAGCAATGGCAGGGAATTGCTCGAAATGTGTAACGCGTTCAGGCTTGTTTGAAGGCGTTTGCATGAAATTCTAGCGTTCATCCCGAATATTTTGGATAGTTTGTTGTTTTTATTCACAGCTTATCACTCATCCCCTGGAACTCTCTCAAACCTCCCCATGAGGGTGCGCCCCCGGGTTGAGAACCCCTGCTCTATGTCATAAGAAATTAAGAACACTGGGACAGAAAAATTGAGGAAAGAGAACCATCTTTATCAACCGAAGAGCATTAGAATCAAATTAATTTTCAAATACCTGAATTAAAAATTATATATATATATAAATATATGCTTAAATTTCAGAAGTTATTAGTTGTATACAAATATATTTCAAATAAAAGGTGTTACCTTAAATAGCACTACAACTTTACAATAATAAGTTATTTCGTATCTCAAATAGTTGTAGAGAAATGATGAAAATTGTAAAATTTCATTCGATTAAATATCCTAAAAGTCATTTTCGTTAGAGAGAATTTCGAGAAAATAGATTTTTTTATCCTTTTGCCCTTCAGTAAACCGTAAACTCCCCTTAATTAGACTTAGATATATAATTTCAAAAACCCTTTGGGAAGACCTTATGAAAACCCCAGATACCAAGTTTTAACCCAATCTGTAAAATATTCACGGCTCTAGCCCAAGGTACAGACAGACAGACATATGGAATTACGAAAACAGCTATTTTCGTTTCAGCGGTCAACAATTATCTAAATTTTGATTTCGATTTTTTTGATGACTACAATATTTTCTCTCCACGGTATTGAGATAAAGTAAAAAATGTATACAGCGTATACTGATTTTAACTAGGTTTTTCAAAATGAAGTCTTTCTCTAGCGTGTTTCTAAGGAAAAGCATAAATCCACTTTTTAGCCCTTGTTGTACTCTATAACATTTATTAAAATGTTAAAATCGGTCTCACACGAATAATTGAAGATATTCAATCTAGTAACAAAGAATATATTATCTTATTGAAAACTGCTCAGTAATATTATCTTTATCCCTCTGTAACTTGAAACGATGAAGGAATTAGCATCGTCTACATTTTTGTCAAGTGATCCAGTCTATTTAAGTTCAAGGGTGACCTGGCGGTCTAGGGGTAAGGTGTCAGACTTCTGTGCTGGCGGCCGGGGTTCAATCCTCGGACCCGGCACAGATTTATCTGATTACCAAACCCTTCCTTCACCTATGACAAGACATCGTGTGGATGTGGTGAATGCCAGGCCTCCACCTTGGTTCGGATTCCACGTTAAACTGTAGGTCCTCCATTTCATCTCACAATCACCCTACCATTACACATTAGCGTAAGTGCGTATAACCCGAACGGGTAGTAAGACGCGGTGATAATAATAATAATAATATTTAAGTTCAAAGAAAAAAATAGACTAGTTGAACCTGTAATTAAATCTGTCACTTGTCACTCAAATTAATGTTTTAATTAGTTAAAATGTCCTTTAGAACTAATGTTCACAGTTGCTCAAATTTAACCTGGACTTAAGTTTACATTTATAACGTACCTTTCGATAATAATTTGAACTAAGTGTGTTTGACCAATGAATCAGGCTCGCACCTCAAGATACGTGTAGGGGTGCACTCCGGCGCCGTGGTCGCCGGCATCGTGGGGTTGAAGATGCCGCGGTACTGCCTGTTTGGGGATTCCGTCAACACCGCCTCCCGCATGGAGTCCACCAGTGTGGCCATGAAGATACACATCTCACAGTCGACCAAAGAACTGCTGTCTCCTCAATACAAGGTCATGGAGCGAGGAGAGATTCAAGTCAAGGGGAAAGGTGAGATAGTTTGAAGACATAACAATTTCAAATACAAAAAAATAAAGAAAAACTATTACAAAGTTAATTTTCACATAATATGAGGTATTCCGATTCATAAATTTTGTTTGCTATTTCAATGATAATTTCCTAATGCGTATAAATATCCTTATTGGCTATACGTATACATTAATTACGCTAATGGGATAGGGAAAATGAAGGTATAATTTAGAGGAAATGTACTTGCATTTGTCGGTGACCTGGTGGTATAGGGGTAAGGTGTCAGACTTCTGTGCTGGCGGCTGGGGTTCAATCCTCGGTCCCGGCACAGATTTATCTGATTACCAAACCATACCTTCACCTCTGACAAGACATATTTTGAATGTGGGGAATGCCAGGCCTCCACCGTGGTTCGGATTCCATGTTAAACTGTAGGTCCTCCATTTCATCTCACAATCACCCTACCATTACACATTAGCGTAAGTGCGTATAACCCAAACGGGTAGTAAGACGTGGTGCTAATAATAATAATAATAATAATTAATTAATGAATGAAAGGTGATAAATCCTTCAGTACACCCAACCAGGATTCGAAGAACGATCTCTCAGTCAGTGAGACAATCCAGTTTATCATTAAAAGGATGCATTAATTCATATTACCATCAGTGTGGGTCAAATATTACTTTATATATACGTAATTATTCAACTTTGTTAGTCGATGGCCTAGAACATCCATTAAAAACACAGGGTTGGGGCGGGGCTTGTTGCCAGGGTAAGCAGAGTAAGTAAAAACTGTACCTGTGATTTGGGTTCATCATTCAGAAAAACAATTGTCTACATTTCAACGCAAAGACATTTTGTTTGATATCACTGGCCAACAATTTTTATACTTTTCTCTGCTGACTAAGACTCGAACACTTGATCCTAACTAGTTTTGTTAAAGGGATTTCAAATATGACACTCCTTTTTTTTATGCTATCACGTCAAGTTTTTGAATTATCACATTCTGTGTCTATCGCTATTATCTTGAATAGCTCAAAATTTGATCACATAATTTACGTGGGATTTTCTGGTAAATATCTGAAAAAATTATAAGTAATTAAACACTTGATCCTTATGTTAAAAAAAAAAAATTATTTCCATTCAAATAATTTGCATAGCAAGTGAAAGTATTAAAATTTTTATTGTTAAAAACTATTTTTTTAAAGCAACGCGCTTGCTATTGGAATAAAACCTCTATGGCTACCAGTAAAGCCGTCGAGCATTGTTTAATAGAGTATTTAGCTTCATGATTCTATGTGACCTTGGGCCGACATCCGGCTAGAGAGCCTCCATCCCCTAAATTCTCCTCTATCTCTCTCTCTCTCTCCCACTCCCACTCCCACTCCCAGCACTACGCCCAAGTCACTATTCTATGTGACCTTGGGCCGACATCCGGCTAGAGAGCCTCCATCCCGTATATTCTCCTCTCTCTCTCTCTCTCTGTCTCTCCCACTCCCAGCACTACGCCAAAGCCACTATTATATGTGACCTTGGGCCGACATCCGGCTAGAGAGCCTCCATCCCGTCAATTCTCCTCTCTCTCCCACTCCTAGCACTACACCCAATTCACTATTCTATGTGACCTTGGGCCGACAAGAGAGCCACCATCAGAGAGCGTGCCACCATCCCGTCAATTCTCCTCTCTCTCCCAGCACTACGCCCAAGTCACTATTCTATGTGACCTTGGGCCGACAAGAGAGCCACCATCAGAGAGCGTGCCACCATCCCGTCAATTCTCCTCTTTCTCCCAGCACTACGCCCAAGTCACTATTCTATGTGACCTTGGGCCGACAAGAGAGCCACCATCAGAGAGCGTGCTTCCATCCCGTCAATTCTCACCTCTCTCCCACTCCCAGCACTACGCCCAAGCCACTATTATATGTGACCTTGGGCCGACATCCAGCTAGAGAGCCACCATCAGAGAGCGTGCCACCATCCCGTCAATTCTCCTCTCTCTCCCACTCCCAGCACTACGTCCAAGCCACTATTATATGTGACCTTGGGCCGACATCCGGCTAGAGAGCCTCCATCAGAGAGCGTGCCTCCATCCCGTCAATTCTCCTCTCTCTCCCACTCCTAGCACTACGCCCAATTCACTATTCTATGTGACCTTGGGCCGACAAGAGAGCCACCATCAGAGAGCGTGCCTATCCCGTCAATTCTCCTCTCTCTCCCACTCCTAGCACTACGCCCAATTCACTATTCTATGTGACCTTGGGCCGACAAGAGAGCCACCATCAGAGAGCGTGCCTCCATCCCGTCAATTCTCCTCTATCTCCCACTCCCAGCACTACGCCCAAGTCACTATTAGTCTAAAAAATTTCCGAGCACTTACGCTTACCTTTGTTTACGGATTGCCTGTTATTGACCTGGCTCTCTAAAGGATTTTACTTAAGTATTACTATTTTATTTGAACAATAATTTTGGATTGTGACTGAAATATTTGGATTACGACACGGTATCTTTACATTTGAGCAATATATGACCTTATGTTTGTTGAACTTGGCATAATGCCTCGCAAACAAAATTGTTTGAAAAGTCCAGAATATTTTTGCTATATATGTGGGAAGCCTCACTGTACCCAGTAAATAACAAGTATTAATGACTTTGGGAAGAAAACCTATTTTGCTTAATTTCATGTAAAGATAGGTATTCAATACAAGTCTTGGGCTCCACACGCGGAAAATTTACAACAATGGACAACAAAAAAGCTAAAAGCTAAATAAACTAGCATTTAATATTCCAATGATATATCGAGAGCTGAAAAGTTATGTAGGTGATTGCTATTTTTGCCTAGTCTAGACTTTGGGTTACAATAAAAAAAACAAATATAAACTTATACACCCAAGTCTTAAATCAGCAATCCATCCAGTTGCTCAATCAGATGAAATACCTGTGCCTGTTTTTTTAACGTGACTCCATCATTTGAGGGAGAGGAGGCCATGGTAAAAGTTGTTGAATATAATGTGGATTTTGAAGATATTGATGATGGTGATGGTGATGATGATACTGGTTCATGTTCTAGCTCAGGGCAGCAATATTTTAATAAGGAAGAAATTAATGACTTAGTAAGAGATTTGGGTCTTTCTAAAGAGTTGTCTGAACTACTAGCTTCAAGAATAAATGAGAAAAAAAAACTTGAGTATGGATCGAAAATAACGTTTTAACGCAAAAGGGAATGTGACCTTTTACAACAGTTCAGAGTTGAAAGTGGTGTAATTTATAGTAATGGTGTGTCAGGTTTGTTAAACGCAATGGGCATGACAAATTACCATTGCATTGAGTGGCGCCTGTTTTTGGATGGTTCTTAAAGTAGTCTCAAGTGTATAGTGTTACATATTGAGAACTTGTATGGACCAATTCACAATGGCCATTCAATCCATCCAAAGGGATAATATGAAAATTTATATTTTTATTTATTTACACTATTTATTCCTATTCCTAGCATGTAGCTTTGGACCTAGATCCACATATTAAATTAACATTACATCTTTTAGCTATGTTCTTTTTGGAAAAAAATACCATAATAAATGTAGAATAAACACTTAAATCTAAAAGTACTATTTATCCTTCTTTCCTACACCTAACCTACTAGTTTGTCCACCCCGGGTATATTACTCCCCCGGTAACCTGCCCTGCTGGGTGTCCCACCGCACTCTGGATCTAGTAGTCCCCAGATTGGTGAGAGCTCCAGCGGGGTCGAGCATCCCCCTCCCCACCACCTGGGGAGGTGCCCTACCAGAGATTTCGCTCCACTCACTACCCACAATATAACCACCTATGGACTTACAACTAACTTAACCTAAATATGTATAAAAATACTTAATACTAACTTAACCTAAATACAATTCCTTCTTACACTTGGCTGCAGGGTCTTTCAGTTGTAATCACGGATCCATTCTCTGAACTGAGAGCAGCCAGCTGATGTATCGGTGGACGGACCGGCCCAGCATCACACACTTGTCACCAAGTGGGCTGGGCCCTCTGAGTGAGGGGTTGATTCTCCCGTCTGAAGATGTTGTTCTCTTGTACTCCCTAGCTGGTATCAAGGTGCCCTCCAGTTCATCAGCAGGTCACACTACTGGAATCCAGAGAGCACTCCTTCCCTCACCTAGGCTCCGGTTTGCCTGGAGATCTCCACCACATTCTACCCAGCCATCCGATAATCCAGTTTTTCTTTGTCAAACCTATTGACGTATTCAAGTCATAACGTTATGTGTCATCCATATCTGTTTAAACGTCACTGCCTAGTGCCATGTCACTGTCACTCTTCATCCTTTACCCTTGTCTTAAGTTGACCAGTCTATTTTGTCCTCCAATTTTCATTGCAGTTAAGTACTTATCTCTTTCGTATATGAACACACTATCCGCGAATGCATGAAGGAGACTCCATCGGTCCACGTAACGCAGTATGTGATAAGCCGTGCTCGCTTTCAACGGTATCTGTAGGTTCATTCTATCTTCAAGTATCTCAATGCACTCCAGCACGACGTGTTCTGGCGTGGCCTCCCTACCACAATCGCAAGTCCCTGTATCCGTCAGTTGTCTAGCGAAGACAGTGGCCTTATATGGACCATGCCCAGTAATAAAATGTACCAAACCTGGAGAAGGCTGCAGGTACTCCATTCCCAACCATTCAGCAACGCTTGGAAATATATTATGCGTTATTCTACCCGTTTTTCTCCGCTCCCACTCATCTTGCCTCTCCTCTTCCAGTTGTTTCCTGACCTGAAGTCCCGTTGCTATCCCTTCTCTCGTGATATTAGCCACTTTCTCCATATCCCCCTTCCTTATCCAATACAATGCCGCTCTCCTCTAAGTCCAAGGGCCAGATACCCAAGGCTACACACAAAGCGTCTGTGGCAACAGTCTTGTACGCTCCAGATAGCCTCAAAAGTACTTCTGATTTTCCTTCTGATTCTTACCTGTCTGAGCCGATGAGCCCACGCGCCAGCTCCATGACCCACAATGGAGACCAACATGGACTGGTGGTACAATATGATCAGCCTCATAGACAGTTTGAATCTGCCCTGCCATATGCTGATGTTCTTATTCATAGCGCTCAAAGCTTTTCCACAGGCGTTCTCCACGTGTGTTATGAAGTCGCGCTTCTCATCCAGCATCACGCCCAGGTATCTGGTATCCTTGCTTCGTAATATCGCCTGTCCGTCAATCTTAACCCTCGGGTTTCTCTTGAGTACCCCCCTGAATAACACGTAAGTTGTATTTGCAGGAGCTAAGCTCAGTTTTACCTTTTTACACCAAGAGTCCAGCCCAGTGAGAACTGCGTCACTCTTGGCTTCTAATTCTCTTCTAGATGTTTCCTCAACTATTGTTAGTATATCGTCCGCAAAGGCAACCACCCCCACCGTTTCAGAGAGTGACTCAATCTTCACTAAACCTGGTTCGAGTGCTACGTCCCAAAAGACGGGCCCATAGACTGACCTCTAGGGACATCTTTTTGTAATTCTTTTGCTTACTGTCATTCCTGGACATCTCAGTTCCACGTATCTTCCCCTACAGTAGTTTATAAGACTCCTATAGAGGTTCCCCGGACATCTAATTTCTCTCAGCCTCCCGAATAGCGCCGGCCACCACAAGTTGTTAAACGCTCCCGAAATTTCGACGAATATCCCAATTACGTATTTATACCAAGCCCTATCTATACGACTCATGGCCTCACAGATAGCGTCCTCCGTAGACCTGTCCCTCCTGAAACCTTACTGTTGTTGATGCATCCCCGCAGCCTCTCTATGTTTTTGAAATCTATTGCACATGATCTTTTCTTGCAATTTTCCGCATACATTTAAGAAAACCTAGGTTCAAATCTCTCTAAAACTCCTTCTGGATGATTCTTCACTATAAATTTTGTTTATAAACTGTCTCTCCCAGTTCTTCCACTGTCATGTCCAATGGTACGTCAAATATAGGAATGAGTGGTCGTCTCTTCCTCGGATCTTCACACTTGAGGTCCTCAAGTAATTGTATCCCTTTTTTATCCCTTCTGTGTCCTCACTGTCCTCAGTCTCTATTACAACCATCTTCCCTGCTGGCCGAATAGACCCGATTCGGATATTATCCTTGTTAGGATTGAGCTTGGAGATTACCTTTACTTGTATATCCTTCGTATCTTCCCCTTTGATGGATGAGATAAAATCTGTGGCTGTTTTGTTTCCCATCTCTCTATTGATCCACTGTGCTGGAGCAATGTTGGCACCCGGTCTGCCTGTTACCCCAAAGGTGATGATCTGGGTGAACGTTGGTCTTCTTTCTTAAACTCCTCTCTGTTCTTCTTCTTTTTTTACCTAAGTCTTGTATTCTCCAACGTCAGGTGCTGGACCACCCTTTAGGTTCACGATGACAAACAACAAGTTGTTAACCTCCAACTTCAAACTATTGGTAACTTCCACGCTCATCTTTCTGTCCTGGTAAAGCTCATAAATGAACTCATTCATCGCTATCATCCTCCGGCTTGTGTCCTCCTATTATTTTGTCACCCCATCTTGTACTTATTCTTCGGACTCAGAGGAGGAAAGCTCCTCCATGACCCTAGCTTGTTTTTTTCTTTTTTACTTCCTTAGACATTTTCGTTTGCGAGTGAAGAAATCAGACTAACGCATTTCTTGTTTACTCTATGTATTTAAATGCTAATTTTAAGCCTTTAGAATGACCACCCACAAATGCTGATTAACTTATTCTATTTGTTCCCTTAACTTTCCTTATTTATATTTTAGAATTGTAAGTTTTACCAACCCCTGGTTTCTTGGCAACTGAAGGTTCTTGATGACCTATAGGTGCTCTAAGCTTAAACGGTGGTTATTAATGGACCGTTTAGCGAGCTATTAGTTAATTGCCTTGACTTGTTCCTTCTATATCACACCACTTGTATTGCAGTTCCAATGGAAATTTCCACTAAGGTCGCAATGACCATAGCTTCCAGTACCTAGATTTCTTTTGTCTATCTATCATATCAAAAAAGTAATATACCAAAAAATTTAAACATATATCGATCCCAACAAAAAACATAAGTCTAAATATCATGATCTTTGAGTAATTTCAAATTTTAGTTTATGATCCCAACGATTATTAATATATCCATAAAAAATTAATTTATAAAAGGCCGAAAAATAATTTAGAAGAGGTTACAAAAAATATATATAAATAACCCGAAAATAAATTTGTTCTCACATATTTAGATAGCGGTAGCCACGGTTACGTACTCCTCAATATAAATCCAAGTCCAAGAGTGACGGAAATGTTGCCATATTGGCCTTATATATGCTTGAAAGCCCAGAGAAACATGGAGGGAGAGGATCAAGGTGGGGGAACCTATTAGGATTACAAAGAGTGGAACACGCATGACAAACCTGGTTTCAATAACAAACTCCAAAAAACTGGAATGTTCTAGGCTAGATTGGAACAAGCATCTCTTCCCTTCTTAAGTTCTTAGGAAAGTTTCGATATGTAGCAAACTCTAGTGGGTGCCGTTTAGACCAAGATAGCTCGGTCAGTCCATCACGTGGCGTGGTTATGCTCCGTTGTGTTCTTATTGTCTCGCCAAACTGCTGTCAAGAGGTACTGGAATGGTGAAATGGGGTAAGTTGTTTATTTCGCTCCAACTCGTTTCTTCTTTAATTGTAGCCAAATGCTACAAACCAGCCTTCAGTAGATGGAGAAAGAAATCGTATCTCCTCCTCTCCACATCAAACTTGGTATCATGAAGCAGTATGTAAAAGCTTTATATGTAGACGGTGACTACTTTAAGTACATTTGTGAAAAATTACCATGAATTTATTACGAAAAAATTAAAATTAGAGCTCTGATGAAAGATTTACATTTAACTAGCTACATGAATGATAAATAGAAAGATGCATGGCATTCATTCGTTACTGTTTTTAATAATTTACTGGGAAACAAAAATACTAAAAATTATAAAGATAATGTTGAAACATTTCTAAAACATTTTCCCCACAATGGCTAGAACATGAGCATTAAACTTCATTTTTTCAATAGTCATCTTGAGGGATTTCCTTTGAATCCTGATTACGTGAGTTATGAACACAGTGGAAGGTTTCACCAACATTTAAAGATAATGAAAGAGCAATACCAAGGAAGATGGAACACTCATATGATGACTTTTGGCATCTGGCACACTAAATTAAATCCTCCAAGCGAGAATTTCTTCCAAGAAAACGTGAGTTATTTACTCATTGAAGTTTATGCTATTATATTGGTTTGTTTGTCGATTATATCTTAAAATATACTAAAACACCATTGTCAGTAAATTTATTTACGTCATAAGCCCCTAGCCCAAAATACCCTATTTTTGCCCATTTTTGGATATCAACCTTTTTATTTTAGAAATAATCTTGATGTTATAGACAAAAACCAATATAATTTTTAGTTTCAGCACTTAAAAATACCTTAAAAACAAATTTCGGATTTAGGTGAAAAAAATTGTACTAGCCAGTGTATGAATTATTTAAAGCAAAACCCATTCATAATCTTTCAAATAGAGACTGGATGGGTGAGAAAATATCACAAGTACAGTTATAACAAGCTTTGCTTACACGACAAGCACTCCACCACACGGAACTGGTAGATACTAAAAAGAAAGTTATGAATTGATCATTGAAATTATATTCATTCGTGTGGAAAAATAGTAAAAGAAATCAACATCTTTACTAAACAATGCGGCTTGATTTCTTCGTCATTTCTTGAATCATTGGAATAGGTGCACATTAGTTCATAGCAATCACCCAATCTTTTATGGGTGGGTATTTTAGTTGATTTTATTTATAAGAAAATTATTCTAATATGCATGGAAACATTCGCTAAATATTTTATAAAGACTACCAATGTTACAATATTTGTCATACTCCCTTGTATCATGAATCATTGAGAAACACCCAAACATCTTTATCAATTTCACATGTGTACACCCAAACTTGTAAACGTTTATGCACCTCTTATCGTTGTCATCATTATCATTATCATCAAATGCCACGTCATTCCATCTACGCAATGGATCTGCGACCGAAGCCCCTTCTCCAACTTCGACAATTGTATTTCTCTTCTTATTCAAAACAGTTTCAACCTTTTCCCCTCTGTTCTATGTCAGACTTAACCATGTGCTTTTACATCTCCATCTTGGTCTCCCTCTTGGTTTCAGCTGTGACTCATATATTTTATTCTCATCCTTCTTCCTCGTGGTTCATTTTTCATAGCCGTATGTCGAAATTGGCGTATTATAGATATTTCACTATAATGGCATTTTCTGGTTCCATATAAAGTCCATATAAAATTGATATATAAAAACTTACCTACATCTTGAATCGTGTTGGTAATTTACTCATCCTTGGAACCTGTTTTTAATATCAGACTGCCATTACTCGTATATTTGAATTTATATGCAGTATTTTGCTATTTTCCTTTCATTTCAATGTAGTCTGTTGGTTGTCCATTTATTTTCATTACTAACACCTCACTCATGAATGAACATTAGACCAGGATCCTTTGCTATTCCTGACCAGGTGTTGATCTGCTCTTGAAGTTGTTCCTTATAACATCCCACAGACAATTGTCATCAGCAAAATGTTTAAACAAATTGTTAACACAGAATTTTGTTACATTGAGATTTAAAAATGTGGCGGGCCAGCTTGAACTCAATTTTTCTACAGGTTATGTTAAATGGAAGTCTCAAGTTAGCCCGCCACATTAATTGTTCTCTATATTTTCTAATTTTATAGCCCATATGTTCATTTTTGGACTCATATGAGCACAAACAAAGCACAAAATAATGAAAAAAACAGAATTTTGTTATGTTTTGTTTTCAATATGTGGTGGGCTAGTTGAGCTCTAGTTGGATCACCTTCATTAAATGTTATCTAAATGGCCTAGTTTCACAGCACTAACGTTCATGTTCTGGCAAATATGAGCACAAACAAAGAACAAACAAATGGTGAAAACAGAATTTTGTTACATTGATATTTAAAAGTGTGACGGGCCAGCTTGAACTCAATTTTTCTACAGGATATGATATAGGGAAGGCTAAGGTTAGCCCGTCACATTAAATGTTTTCTATATTTTCTAATTTTTAAGCACAAATGTTCATTTTCGGACACATATGAGCACAAACGGATCACAATGGAGTGTTATTTTGTGTTTTTCAATATGTGGCAGTCTAGCTTGAGCTCAAGTTGTCCAGTTTCACAGCACACATGTCCATGTTCGGGCACATATGTGCACAAATAGAGTACAAACGATTAGACAAAAATCTGAGCAATGTGGCAATGTGGTTACTTGAGTCACGTCCATCATGGTTTTTAAAGCGCCACCCTCTTAACATAGCTCTGAGCAAAATTGATGTTTAATTGTCTCCTTCACAATAATAACCAGCGGATTATAACTTCATATAACGGTTGCCTTCACCAGCTGCTCAACATGCAGGTGTGATGAAGACCTACTGGCTGGAGAAGAAAGACTTCCGGTCACCACTAACCCGCATGCCGATGTGCGGGCCCAAGCCGGAGTGGGAGAAGGCTACAGAACGGGGTCCAATTCTGGGGATGGTGGGGGTGAGCGACGATCGTAAAGTCTACTCTCCAGTCATGTTCCAGGACGTCGCCAGGAGATCCATCGGCAATTCCCCCATCAAGACAATCCCACACAGAGGTAACGACCAATTGTAATCCGTCGAAATATTCATTGAATAGCATCCTATGTATATCTGAAATATTATGATAGTTGGGTATAGAAACGTCTTGAGGGCCATAGCACTTGGACTTGGTTAATTCGGCATCCCTGAAATATCACATACCATAGTGTGATACGGGACTAGACTAATTGTACAATTGTACACAACACAATCTAGAGCTCAATTTGATGTGTAAGGATTAAGCTTAGATTAATTACTTACAATAATTATATTATACAAGTCCTACTTATTAAAGTAATCACTATGGATACTCTATACAACACTTTTATTTCACAATAGAATAAATTATATAGTATTCTAAGCACTAGCGTGCTTAGCCATTTCCATTGGGGAGAGGAGGTGGATGTGATATCCCCAAATTTCCTCCATTTTTATTGATCCACCCCAGAAAGCTTATATTCATATTGTATGGATTATTAACTCATCACCTCTTAAACATATTGTGTAGAGAGCAAACCTTTATGGACTCATCACAGTATTTCTTGAAGCCCTTTATCAGAAATCTTGAAATTTGGCAGGGAGGTTCCTTTAAGTTCATAGATATCGTATGGTGTCCAAAAAAGAAGGTTTTGTGAAATTAAATCCTTAAGGGGGTGAAATAAGGGATAGAACATTTTTAAATGTACACCCGCTTCGCCCAAGCCGCTTGTAGGAGGAAAGATGAAACTAGGCAGTGAAGGCTTTAATAGATAACGGTCCAGAGAATATTCAAAATTCCATCTCTAAAGAGAGAAAGAGAGAGAAGCAGTTATATGAATTTCAATTTTATTTATTTCTGCAAAGTGTTAGTTTTCCTAGATGTTTTATAATAATCAAGTTACTGGTCTTGGTATAGCTAATGATACTTCAATTTTTATTTATTCACATGTCTTTACAGTTTTGATGTAAGCCTCATTGAAAACAGTATCATCAGAGCAATGTGCTTCTAAATTTTCATAATGAGAGTCTAGAGGTTCTTCGTTGACCCCGAGAAGCTTCATAAGAAGAGCTTTCTAGTTAGCTTTTATTTATAAGTCTGGTGCTTATATTCCTCTCCATAACAAATAAATCACTATATACAATATTGGACAAAGCTCAAAATTTAAGGAATGTGCAAAGCAATGCATCTTACATACAAATATAATTTTTGATCGGCCACTTCAGGTGCATTATAAAAACACACCGGCAGAACACATTGACAGATACATATTAACTCTTCTATTACTATTTTTAAGGCGTTGGAAATTGTTTGTGCATCATTAGCAAAAAAAAAATTGCTGTTTTGTTTTGATGTTCATCAATGGAGTTGACAAATTCAATGCCACAGGAACCTTTTTTGTGTTGAGAAGAGGGGTTTAGGGATCAACCAAATAAGATAGGTCTGAAGCCAAAACGTTGGGGTTTGGTGCTATTCAAAGAGGTCCTCACCAAAAAAATTGTTGAAATTGGTACATCTAGTCTTTGAAGTTATTTAGATTAGTCATTGTCTGAATTTAAAAAATAAAATTAAATACCTCTAAAATATATTTGGAGAATATTTTAAAAACAATTAGATGCCTCTATAATTTATTTGGAGTGATACTTACCTTGATTATTTTAATTAGATGCTTCTATAAGTTATTTAGAGTTGTGTAGACACACATAAGATACTTATATCTTATAGACTTTATTTACTTGCTTAAAATAATAAATCATTCACCGTACGCACATATTTTTCCATAAATTTTTTATTTTTTAAAAATGTAAGCTCCTTGGTATTTTTATTTTATCTGTAGGACTGTTATAAATTTTTAATACCAGATAAATAGGGTCCAATTCTAAAAGCTGTAATCAGTGATGTACCTAAGAGTAGTTTTTGTTTGAAATTTTGATCACTTCCCTTGTATATATTTTTGAGAACACATAAAGTTGCAGATGTATATACTGTTTTTCTTAGCACCGCGTCTTACTACCTGTTCATGTTATACGCATATTTAATAATTACACTAATGGGGTCGGGAATAGGAGAGATTAATTTAGAAGAAATACCCCTGCATTTGTGTGGAGGAATAGTGGAAAACCATTTAGGAAACCACCCTCACTGCACCCGACCAGGGTTGAACCCCCTATCTCCCCGTCTTCACCAACCTAGTCCAACATGAGATTAGCACGTTAGACTATGCGGCCATAGAAGCAGGTTTATATAAATTAAAAGCAGTACCAAAAAAATGTTAATAGATGCGTATATTATTTATTTGGTAGGTTTTAGACGTTATTTTAGTGACTTTATTTAATGTGCATATTTTATATGTCCTTAAGAAAGACTCCCTGAAAATTACACTCTATTGAAATAATGTTTCAAAATTACTACAAAGTGAATAAACATTTTGGGAGTTCTTAAACTGACTTTATTTATCAGCACGCATCATGTTATGAAAATTAAATTAGTTTGTTGAATGGAGTGAAATTATGTGTATTCCAACTTTGGTTGTTGGCCATTAGAGTGCCTATTAATATAGTTTGATAAAATTTTATCGCCATTGGAGTCTGTTGGTGATATTAGTCTTGTAGGTGACCTGGCGGTCTAGGGGTAAGGTGTTAGACTTCTGTGCTGGGGGTTCGGGGTTCAATCCTCGGTCCCGGCACAGATTTATCTGATTACCAAACCCTTCCTT